>VMDO01014907.1:0-52909 GCA_007922755.1 Pedetes capensis | reverse complement strand
TCCCTCCCTCCCTCCTTCTTTCTTCCCTCCTCTTCCTCTGTCTCACTTTTCCTCTCATCTCTTGAGGAAGTGATACATTGATAGAATCTTATGGTACTCATATACCTACTGTTTTTTTCCTTCTCTCCTTTCTATCCCCTCCCTTCCGCTTTTTCCCCCTCTACAAGGCCTTCTTCCCAGTTTCCACCCATTTTCTTATGTAAAGCACTTTTGGTTTCTAGCCATCTGTTAATACAAGGCAGTGAAAAATGTTGAAGTCACATCAAATCCACTTGCTCTGCCAGTTAAAAATACAGATGCTTCCTGTTTTATGCTTTCCTCTCACTTTCTCTGGAGTTTAAACATGAAAATATGTTCCATGATAAAAACCAGCACATATCCTTTTTCATCAGGAAATATATTCCAAACAATGAAAGCAGGGGGCGGGTGGGGCTATTTCCCAAGTCCTACAAGGATACATGGATGTCAGGGGAGTCCTGCATGGAACCATAATTTCATGGAGCAAGAACATAATTATTCAGAACTCTCACATTTTATAGATGAAGAAACTAAGATCATAGGGAATTGTTATAATTGTTTTCATCTGTGCTGCATTTCCACTTGCCAAAATTCACATCGGTTTACATTTTCACCCAGCATGCTTGGACCTCAATCACTCCACAATACTTTTCGCTGTGCACTGATTTCAGAAAGGGGACTTTTGGCTACTGGGAAAGGCCAAATCATTGAGCAATGGAATGCTAGCTTGAAATTCAGTAAATGTGCAGGAGTGAAAAAAAGTGTGACTAGGAGTCAAGACACCTTGGGTGCTAGTCACAAAACTGTTACTACCTGTCAGAAGGGACAAAAATTTCTACTCTTGGTCCATGAAAGGGCTAGGTCAAACGATCTCTAAATTACCTTCTAGCTCTCTGAATCTTGATTTTTTTTTTCTTTTCTGCTGACTCAGAGTAAAAATCTTGGCCAAGTTATTAACTGCCATAAATCTCAATTTTTCCAAGTGCAAAGGAAGAATAACACATTCTCCTGTTTTCTTAGTGTATAGATACGAAATGATCTTATATTAAAGTGGCAATCTTTGGAAGTCATAATAAATACTCTATAGACATTTAATTAGTCACAAAAGCTAGCTTAATAAATTGGCCCTGTCACTAAGCAATGTCCTTGGCTTAGGTTATATTATAAAACCCTATGTTGACTCTCTCTCATTCCATCATATCTTTTTGGTGTGAGGTGCTGAGGATCTAACCCAGAGTGTGTTAGGCAAGTGCTCTCCCACTGTGCTACATTCTCAGCCCCCATCATATCTTTTTTATATAAGTTTTTGTAACTCTTAGATTACTAAGGTATGAAACTTTGTATGTGACTGTTTTTCACTTCTGTCTACATCTGATCCTATTCTCCTATCTCAATTCTCAGCCTCTTACCCATTTTTCTGATTTCTTAATTTCACATCTGCTGATTCACCAGGTCTTTGTCAGTTGTATATCCTTGAGGTCTTTCAAATTCATTCACTTCTCTTTCCTTCTTTCACTGTGTCCTAGTCTTAAGCTATATATCATCCTTGCCTGAACTAAGGAACAATACATGACACTCTAAAGGATTATTTCAGATGCCTTATTGAACCAGGGCACCTATAGCTGTATCACCCTGGCATCTGATCCTGTCAGATCTTGGAAGCTAAGCAGGGTTGGGCCTGGTTAGTACTTGGATGGGAGACCACGTGGGAATACCAAGTGTTGTAGACTTGGGAGAAGGACCTGGCAGCCCACTCCTGAAACAATTGGCCATTGAATACCCTATGAATAGCAGAGAAGCACTGACCTAGTGTCAGTCATGGCAGTGTGGGGTTCTGTTTCATTTGTTGAACATATGGTCACTATGAATCCAACTCAATGGCACTTAACAACAACAACATATTGGACCATGTCACCTCCAATGCCTAAATCTTCCTATTGTCTTTTGATTTTAAAATAAACACTGCGATCCATAGCAAGACACACAGCAGGCAGTTCCTGATCATTGACTCCAAGCACATCCTTGTAACATTTTGGTTCCTCCTCTTCCCCATCCTCTCTTTGGAAACATAGGATTTGCACCAGAAAGTGTTAGAATAGTCCCCCAGCAAACACCTAGTTATTGCTGCTGCTTCTTATTCCATGCTAATTATTCCTCTGACCTCCCTGGGCCATTTTCCTCTATTCTGTGCCTCATTGGGTTCTATGTCCTTGTTTTTACTGTAATCATAATAGTTATAATTTTACATTTGCTCATGGGATACTTTTCAAATTGTTCTGATATCTTCTCCTTCACTAGATTGTAAATTCTGTGATAATCATGTCTATTTTTCTATCAGCATAATAATCCCAGTGCAAAGCATATCTGGCATATAGTAGGTACACATTAAAATTCTGTTGGAAAAAAAATGAGTGACCTAATGAATGAAAAAAGAAAAAAGAATAGAAGCTCGTTGAGTTCAAAGTCTGTCTCTCCATCCCTTTACATACAGGGTTGGAACCAAAGAAAGCAAAATTTAGTGTTAAAAGAATAAAGCTGATGAGCATTGATATGTCTGCTGAGTGAGGAAGTTCAGGGTCTTTTAACAGTACTAAGATAGAGTCAATAACGTTTGTAAGGTGCAACACTGTTACATATAAAATAACTAGTGATCAATATAGCCTTCAACCAACCCTCAATGTAGTACAATAAGAACTATTTCAAATGTCAGATTAAAACTTCATTCCTTGTAAAGAGAAATACCAAGACAAACCTAGAGGTGCTATAAATTCAGATAAGAGAGAAATCAGTAAAGCCTAGAGCCACTGGGAAATGCTCCCAAGAGGCAAAATGTGAACTGTGCTTTGAAAAGTTATTATAGTTTGAACTGGATTGTATGGCTGTTTCTTAAAGATTTGTTTACATGCCGATTATCTCCATTCATTTTTCCTCATACATGCTCCACTCAGCTCCCCCATCTGGCATGATACTGGCATGAATATCATCAGTAAGACTGCCTTGCTTCCCATCTTCAAATGGGTTTATTCAGTGAGAGGCACTGGAAAGGGTTGGTAGGGTGGAGAGATTCCTAGGCATTCATTTCCTTGCTCCATCCCTCCCTGGTGGTAGGTGGCAATGGCTCATCCCTCTTCAAAAGACCACAGCTGCTGCTGGATGCCTTCTGACGTCCTGCAGAGGGCCTCAGTGGGTTACCCCTTAAGAATTAGGAGTAGGCATGATTTTCTGATGCTGGGACTCTCTTTATGTATCCATTTTGAGTGTATCCTGTGTTTCCTGCAAAGAATGAGGGATTAGAAAAGTTAAAAACCTGTCATCTTATCAATGGAAAATTTTCAAACAAAATGCAGTTGTATTTTTGTCTTCTTGTTCGTTCGGTTCAGATGATACATATGCTTTACTTCAAAACAAATTACAAAGCAGGAGTCACTTTAAACTGGATATTACCAGTTCCCTGGCAGAATTAAACATGTTTCCCCAAATAAAATAGAATTTTCCAGGCCAAGAGAAAATAGAACAGCTGCCTTCCCACCCCCAGAGCACACATACACACTATACTGAATGGATCTTCAGAGAAAATAATAAGAGGTCAGCCCTTCCTGACGCTTCCTGTGGTATAAACATGTAACCATTCCAATGGTTCCTAACTGAACAGACTCTGGACAGAGGAAATGCAGGGGCTAGCACTGCTGGAAAGGTGGGGACTGAAGGAGAGGAGGGGAAGAAAGCATAGTTAGGGTGCAGGGGGTTAGACTCCAATAAAAACATCTCTGTCAATCCATCCTGATTGTCGAATCCATCCCTGTAAGAGATGGTTCCCTGGGTACCAACCTCCCTTCTCCTATGCAAGAGCTTGGCAGGAGTCAAAACGAACAGATATAGATTATAGGGAGCCATTGTCATCTTATCTACCATGAAGAATATAAGTAAAAGAATGCCTGAAATACACAGAATCCTTCCCTGGAACCAACTTTTGAGTTAATAAAATGGTAAAAGCATCAGTTGATCATGTACTAATCAGCATTACCTTTAGCAGTAGCAAAACCAGTACCTTAACCAGGATTGTGCAGAACTGTAAACTATTTACTTCTACAATACAATAGTTGTTTAAAATAATAACAACACTAACAAATCCTTTTGTGGTATTTGGAAATAGAATTATTTCTTCTAGTATTAGTCCCAATATTTTTAAAATAAAGAAATATTTGATTGATAGAAAATACGCTGGGCAACATGGCATACTTCTGTAATCACAGTAACTGGGGAAACTAAAAGCAAGAGGATGTGAATAACACTCCAGAGGAAGCTATGCAAATTAATGAGACCCTGTCTCAAAATTAAAAAAGTAAAAAGGGGTGGGAGTGCAACTCGGTGGTAGAGCACTTGCCTGGCATTTGTAAGGCCCTGGGTTCAATTTCTCAGTACTAAGTACTCAGTACTATATGTGTGTGTGTGTATATATAGAGAGAGAGAGATAAAAAGAAAATATATGTGATAATTAGAATAATTGAATTCATTACATAATTCCTTTGCAAAAAGGCTTATACTTTTATCATGGTTAAGAGGTAAATTAATCTGAGCAATCTTAGTATAATAGTCCTAGTATTAGGATTATTCCATTATAGTCATGATGGAATGAATCACCCTATATTGTAATTATGATTCAAATAACATATATTTTTAGAGATCTGCTTTTTAATGATGCTTTAAAATGGAATGTGGTAATAAAAGAGCAGTGAATTTGGCTAACACATGAGATATTCTGAGCAGAATTAAATTTTCCTACTGTCATTTTGAGAAGAAATGTCCGAAGAAGTGTCTTGAAGCAGATAAATAGGTACATGAGTCTAACATAGGCAGAGTGTGTTTCTTGCCCTGTGAGGCATCCTATAAAGGCCAAATACAGAGAAATAATGAGATAAGGAAGGATGACCTAAGAAAATTCTGGAAGCGACACACAGATACCCACAGTAGCTTCTCCTGAGGCCTCTACTCACCTCTGTGTGTCTGCTGGGTTCATTTAAAGGATTAAAAATAAAGTAGAACCACTCAAATATGAAGACTGAAAGATAATAATAGAAGGAGGTAATATTCAATGAGTATTTACTGTGTGGTAAGGAACTTTCTAAGCCTTTCCCCAGAGATCATTCTCATTCATTCTCATACCACCCACAAGCTACGTGATTGTGTTATCTTCATTCTTCAGATGGGGAAACTGAAGAGTCAGTGATGAAAAGAAACTTGCTCATTGTCTCTCAGGTAGTTATTATGGAACCAGAGTTTGACTCCAGAATCCATACCCTTAACCATTAAGTAAAGTAAGTTAACATCTTCATGTTCAAGGAATACATATGCACTTGTGTACGCATGTGCATACACATACACACACACATGCAATCAAATGTTTAGTGATGGTGGGGCCTACGTCTAGGTTGGTGCTAATGCCACAGTCCTTAGGGAACCTACCTTTATGAGAAAGAGATTATAATGTAGCTAGCTTTTTAACTGTAATTAAATTTATTGCACTTATGTTATTAAAATGTATTAATAGCTGGTTAAAATATGCAAGACTCCCTTTTACTCAGTTTTATAGAAGGCTTTCATTTACAAACAGTAGTACAGTCAGATGAATCCTTGTCTCTCTTCTGGTGGTGGTGTTGTTAGGTGCCAGCAAGTTGGTATCTGACACATAGCAACCCTGCGTATAACAGGCAAAACACTATTGTCAGTGCTTCTCTGCTATTCATAGGGTTTTCAATGGTGGATTGATTTTTGGGAGTAGGTTGCCAGGTCCATCTCCCAAGCCTACAGCACCTGGTGTTCCCAGGCAGTCTCCCATCCAAGTATTAACCAGGCCCAACCCTGCTTAGCTTCTGAGATCTGATGGGATCCAATGCCACCAGGCGGCGGCTGCAGGCCCTCTTCTGGTGAGTGAGTTCTAAATTCTTATAGGAAAGGTTTAAAAAAAAAAAACTCAGATACATCTCTTTATAGATCTGAACACTTATTGTTAATTATTGCCTTGTGACTTATTGATGTCCCTTACTCACTTTGAAAATTGATTATGTGAAAATAAAAAGGGGCTATAAGGGATTTGGATTTGGGAGAGTGGCAGGTCAATGCAAAAGAGGAAAACCCTCCACCAGATGGATCGACACAGTGTCTGCAACAATGGACTTAAACATAAATAAGACCATGTGCCTGGCATAGAATCAGGAAGTGTTTTGATCTGCTGTACATAGGGTGGCTATGAGTCGGACTTGACTCCACGGCACCTAACAACAACAACAACAATAAGGGATTCAGTACAGCTCAGTGGTAGAGCACTTACAAAGTATATGCTAGGTCCTGGGTTTAACTGCCTCTCCACTACTGCAAAAAAAGAAAGAGAAAGAAAGAAAAGAAAGCAAGAAAGCAAGCAAGAAAGAAAGCAAGAACGAAAGAAAGAAAGGAAGGAAGAAAGAAAGAAGCAAAGAGAAAGAAAGAAAATTGATTATATATAAGATAATATCCACTTTACATATGGAAACAATTGTGACAAAAAGTGATGGAGATTAAAATGTAGTCAAAAATATTTAAATCCATATTTGCCTTATTAAGACTATAATGATGTTTTTAAGCATAATCAGAGAGACGTTAGCATGCTGAGTATTAGGTTTATAACCATTAATAATAATCTTGCTGTTAGGTGCTGTCCTGTCAGGTCTGACTCATAGAGACCCTATGTACAACAGAATGAAACACTCCCTGACACTATGCCATGCCTGGCACTATGTCAGTGCCTCTTTGCTATGCATAGGGTTTTCAATGGCTGATTGTTTTGGGAGTGGCTTGCTGGATCCTCTTCCCAAGCCTATAGCACCTGGTATTCCCAAGTGATCTCTCATCCAAGGACTAACCTGGTCCAACCCTTCTCAGATTCTGAGATCAGATGGGATCAGATGCTAGGGTGGTGTGACTGTAGCCCAGAACAATCTTAAAGAGAAAATCTGCACATGTCACCTCATGACTCACTTGGACAGAAGTTTTGCAGGTCTGAAGTCCAATCTAGATCCACCCTTCCATCCTTCATCAAGCATTGCTTCTTTAGGAAGGGTTGACACCATTAGTATATTTGTAATCAAATAGTTGAGTGACTTCAAGTTGGTAAATTACTAGATGAATTACTATCTCAAATTCTAAATGTGTGAACAAAGGGAAACAGGAACATTTTTTGTACAGGCTCATTGAATCAGCTGATTAAGATCAGAGAAAGATGCTGTCGTATAACAGTCCCCAACACTTTCGGCACCTGACTGGATTTATGGAAGACAATTTTTCCACAGATGGAAATGAAGTGGTTTGGGATAATGCAAGAACATTACATTTTTGTGTAAATACGGATGAAGCTTTGCTTGCTAGCTCTCCACTCACATCAGTTGTGGAATTTGGAGACCCTTGCTGTAATATATATGTTGTTGTTGTTGTTGTTAGGTGCCGTCGAGTTGGTATCCAACTCATAGCCACCCTCTGTACAACACGGGAAACACTATTGTCAGTGCTTCTCTGCTGTTCATAGGGTTTTCAATGGCAGATTGATTTTTGGGAGGGGGTTGCCAGGTCCTTCTCCCAAGCCTGCAGCTTCTGGTGTTCCCAGGTGGTCTCCCATCCAGGTACTAACCAGGCCCAACCCTGCTTAGCTTCTGAGATCTGACGGGATCAGATGCCACAGGGCTATGGCTGCAGGCAATATATATGTAAGCTAGTAATATTGCCTAAGTGGGTCAGGAGCCCATTCTTATGTATATAATAAAAGAGCCACTCATAAACCTGATATTATACAATTAAGTGAGGGATATATAAATAATAATAGAGCATTCTCAAATGAAAAATATTTCACTGTTCTTATAAAAAGAATGTAACATGATACATTTATCTATGTTTAGTCATTTTGTTGGTGTGCTAGTATATGCACACATAAAAAAACACTGTTGTTTATATGATTGAGTTGGAGCATGCTAAATACTATAATAAATAATCCCCTAAACCTCAGTATCTTACTACAATAAAAATTTGTATCTAATTATTAGCTTAAATTCCAGCATGGTTGTTCTTGATTAGTGGGGTTTTTGTTGTTGTTGTTGTTGTTTTGTTTTGTTTTGTTTTGTTTTTTTCTCTAAGAGGTGACTCAGGAATTCATTCTCCTATGCTGTTACCTAGAGAGATGACCTCTCCATCTTCAACTCATAACTTCAAGGTCGTTCTGACATTGTGCAGCCAGTGTACTGTGGGAAGAATGAGAATGCAGGAAAGGCATGCAGGCACATATCCCCTCCACACAAATACATTCTTACAGCCTTATTTTGGAAGTGACAGACACCTGCTAACATTCCATTGGTAAGAATTAGTCCCATTGTCCTTCCCTGGGTCCAAAGAGGTTGAGAAATACAGAGTGGCTCTGTGCTCAGAAAGAAGAAACACATTTGGTAATCATCCTGCCAATCTCTGTCACAAAACTGTTCAAAATATGTGCCATAAAAGATAAAAATAATTCTGTTCATTACATTTTAGAAGATGAATTTATTAAAGTAAAATATATATGCATCACATTTCTCTTAACTCTGCATAGTGAAGCAAAGTGCAAAACATTAATTGAGCTGTTTTCAAAACTCATCTCAGTAAACGACATACATATGCCATTAAATTGATATTTAATAAGTATTGAATCTCAGGAAATACTTTGTCCCTCCTCACAGAAAGCTGACAATGTAAATTTTTGACCAAAGGAGTCAATTAGATCCATCATCTCAGTTTTTCAAGAGTGTGTAAAAGTGTTTCAACTTGGACTTTATTTATACTGGTATTTCATAAGCACAAATATAAGTTTGTTTAAAATATGGCATGACATTGCAGCAAAATTCTAGCTTGTGGCAAAAAATCATTGTATTTCAGACTAAAAGCAGTGAAAATAAAAGTTATACCAACTTTATGAAATTAAAGAAAAAACAAAAAAATTGTGAGCATGTCAGAGATGGCAGTAAAACTCCTCATATCTAGGAGAAATATTTGTCCATCCCTCCCATTGTCAGCAAACTTGATCGTGATGTAAACTTAAGACTTTTGAGTTATTATTCATCATATTTGCCTTGAGAATTGGTGAATGGGTTAGCAAATTCAGGGGTCACAGATTTGTGGTATCTACTACTATGTTATTGTGGATTATAAACTTGAAGGAAATGTGCTGCCTAGAAATATGAGCTGTGTGTAATTACTCCCACCTGCTGGGTAAAGACTTTATTACATGAGCATTAAATTTGACTCCTATCAAGGTATGAAGAGAAATGCAATATGACTGGTCACATCACAGGCTTGGGAACATGATCCTTCCTCCATGGAGGTTCTTGACTTTACTTTCTAACTTCTAAATGTGGCATAATTTAGGCAAGAAACTGTGAGGCAATGCTTATCCTATGAACAAGAGGAGATTCATTTCTTCCCTAAAAGAAAAGCAAACAGAAAGGCACTTGGAAGTACCATGGATCCGCCATATTTACTGACTAGCTGGTTCAGTAATTAGGTAAGCAACATGGAAAGAGACTCTTCCAAGCAGAGTGGTTCTTAGCTATGGCTTTGGAGCCTATAGACCCAATTGCCATCAACTTGTCCTTGGTCATTGAACACCCTCTACATACCCTCCCTCAGACCTGTTGGTGTGCAGGAGAGCAGTGGTCTCAGAAACATATATGGGCTTCCAGCTCTCAAGACTACTGCTGGCTAAAGGCAGCAGGTACCTGCAAGATGAAAATATGGTTGTAGGAGGGCCTCTTCCAGCAGGACAGACCTTTGTTCCTCAGTTTGGGAGAAGTTTTCTATGGGTATCAAGCCCGCACAAACACTTAGAAGTGTCAATGTGTTGTCATGTTGATAACTGTTTTTATCCTTGGCAGGAAATGAAAGAAGTTGAGGATAAGGCTCAAGAGTGAACATGGTTTGACTTTTGTTTCATTTTGCTTTACTCATTGACTCCACCCCATACCAGTCATTTTGAAAGAAGGGTTTCAGAAATGTGATCTTATTCTTTTGTCCCCAAGAATCAAGTTTATAGTCTTCCAAATAGTGATGTGTCAGGATTACAACTCCTTTTAAGAATGGTCAGTCCTTAATTGTGGCAGTTACTTGACAAAGAAGAACTGTTCCCTCTCATGCTAAGAAGTCCTTGGTTAAATTGCAGGCTTGATTTTCTGTCTTAGGCAACCAAAGTAAGGAGAATCAGGTGGACTAAAGAGTTTATAAACTACTAACTCCTCTAACTGCCTCTTTAGCTTCAAAGTCAATTATCTGCATGTGCATGTGTATGTGTGTACTTATATGTACATGTGTGAACATTCCATTTCTTTATTTTTATTTTCTCATTTTACCCCCCTTACCTCATGTTTCTATGTCTTATTCATCCTCTTCATTCTGTTTTATTCCCTTCATCTCTTGCTTCTCTTGGTATCCCTATTCTATGGTGCCTTTTTTCTCTACTCTTTTAGTTTGACATGTAATCATGTCATCAGCTGTAAGCAATATGGAAAATGCTGGTTTCATCATCTCTATTTGGAAAAAAATCTCAACCAAGAGAGAAGCTGAATTTATCTGTCTTTCATATCTATCTTTGAATATGAAAGGATTCTTGCCAAGAAAATTACCTACTGAAACCCCTTGAGTCTTGCGGTCTCATGAAGTACATCAGCCAATAAGCTGCCTCTTGACATGAGCTTGCTTATCTGGGTTGATATTTGCTGTTAGCTCTTCCAGCTTATGAAAGTGGATACCCTAGACCTATATTTCCTAGATACTTAGATTTTATGGGACAATAAAATCTCCAGGAAAGAAATGAAGAGAGTGATATAGATTGCTTTTTCTTTAAAAGTTAGCATTTTTATTAGTGTATATTTATTGTGCAAAGTTAAGGGTTTCATTATGACATTTCCATATATAATATGTATATATAATATACTTTGAGCATATTCACTCCTTCCATTATTCTTTATTATTCCCCTCCATCCCCCTTTTCCCTTCTACCTCTATATTCCTACACCCTCCTCTTTTAGTTCCAAGTCCTCCTTTCACCCCAGCTTCCACATAAGAAGAAATACAAATGACAAATAATACATGAAAAATGCTCAACATCCTTAGTTAGTCTCAGGGAAATGCAAATCAAAACTATATTGAGATTCTATCTCACCTCAGTATGAATGGCTATCATCAAGAAAACAAACAACAACAAATGCTGTTGAGAATGTGGGAAAAAGGAACTCTTACTCACTGCTGGAGGGAATGTAAAGTTAACAGTTTTTAAAAATTGCCATCCACTGTTACCATTACTTCATAAAAAAATGTGTATTTCAGGAAGTATTCCCCAAACCTAAGGTGAATGAATTTAGCCAATGAAAAACCTAATGCTTTACTTTTATTTTTAAATCTGATATTGGATATGAACATCCACCAGCATTAATCCAACTTTTGATCCTTGTTGCTGTTGTTGTTAGGTGCCCTAAAGTTGGTGTCTGATTCATAGATAAGCAACCCTACATACAACAGGCGAAACACTATTGTCAGTGCTTCTCTGCTACTCATAGGGTTTTCAATGGCTGATTGTGTTTTGGGAGTGGGCTTCTGGGTTCTTCTACCTACAGTACCTGGTATTCCCAGGCAGTCTCCCATCTAGGTATTAACCTGCTTAGCTTCCAAGATATGGTGGTTTTGGACACCACAGTGGTATGGTGGCAAGTTTGATCCTTGGGTCCAATGAAATTATTCCTTTCCCTATACAAATGATTATGCCCTTTGGCTAATTACTGTGCCTTTCAGAGGTTATTATATCCTGTTGCCTTTATATTGAAAAGCACTGTTGCATCTTTGACATTACAACGTCTCAAAGGGGCCAGTGGCCATTTCTAAGGTCCAGTGTATAAATAGAGGCACTGAGTAATAAAACAACATAGGTTTGGCACTTCTTGCACACCCCCACACACATTCACAAATAAGTAAATGGGTCTGCTTTTATTTCTACGATAGATAGGTAAGTGGGAGAAAGAAGAGGAACAATTGAGTAACACAAATATAAGATGTGGCCTTTATTCTTGGGTAGCCTCTAGTCTGATGACACAGATATGTATGTTGAAAATTCACATCACAAGACAGGCAGAAGTAAATGCTAAATCAGCAAACAACAAAGAGTTAATTCATTTCAAAAAAGAGATCACAGATGTTTTGTGTGTAATTACATATTTATATGATTATAATGGTACCTCAGCACTTGAACTGCTCTTTGCTCAGATGTTTTGGTCCTTGACCAGTATTTTTGAGAGAATTCTGATACAATGTTCAGCGCTCGATCACCATGTGAAAACCTGAATGAGATACCTCAACTTCCTGAGATGCTTCAGGGTGAAGCAAAGGGGAAAGTATCACTTTGCATATTGATTTCAAGTGACCTGCCCTGGTGCCACATTCACAATCTTGTGGCGGTTTTGTGTATATGTACATATATATATATATATATATATATATATATATATATATATATATATATACCTTCTTGTTGTCATGGCACTCAAGAAATTTTCTAGAGCTTAAATGAAGGCAAGAGGAAAACAGTAAGAACAGCAATTGAATTAAAACAAGAATTTATTGTGATATATGTGAGTGGTATACATGTGTCTGACTTAGATATACTGTATGGTGCTGGAACCAGTAAATACATTTACATTATTTCTTATGGGAAAAAGTGCCCAGCACTCAAACTGACCATCAGTCAACCAGCCTTTTAGAATGGTCTGTGGTTAAGTGCCAAGGTACCACTATACTTGATCATTGTTCCCTTTCATGGCTACAGTATAAGCTCTGTGAGGGCATTGCCTCCATGGGATGAGTGAACCTTTACAACAAAGCCCTTAGCATAATGCTAGGTACTCAGTATATGATCTAAAACACCTGAGTAACTATGTGAGTGCCTACAATTGTCTTTAAACATCTAAAAGCACACAGGTTTTCAAACATGGCAGAAGTGTTCCATCAGCTCATTGCTTGTATACATGATCACAGATGGTCTTAGAGAGTTATTTCATTCTGAAATGGAATAATTTCATCCTCACTCAGCTTTTCCTTAGGCATGGGTTTTGATGCCATATTTATCAAGACATCTACTTGGAAGTAGATATCATACTATGAAGAACCATTACAGGCAGATGTTATAGCCACGTGCCAAGTAATGACTTATACTGGGCAGTTGCTTAAAAGGTTGATTTTATTCATTTTATGTATCATACTCCTGTACTGTTTAAGGAAGGGGGAGGATGACAGGAAGGCAGCAATCTGTTTTGGTATTTTCTTTAAAGCCAATAATTATTTGCAGAGCTCTGTGGGCAAAGTGCTCAGCTCACACCTGGAAACAGAATTCTGGGCTTGACAGTGGCTATGGTGATATTTATACATCTCCAGATTGTGCTTTGCCAATTGAAATGCAGACATATGCAGAAATGGTCTCATTGTCATTCCTTGTTTTTATAATATTATCCTTGGCTCCACAGATTCATTTTTTCCCCCTTTCTTCCACTGTCAACACTGTTTCAACAGTGAGTTATATTATCCGGTGACATCAGAGGGAGCCAAGTTACACGTGTCAGCTTGGCAAGAATTGCTTATTTATGGCAGATTTGTGACAAGTTGTACTTTTCCACCATTTTCACCTTGTGTGATGAAGGACAGTTTGGGAAGACAATATGGACCTCCCTTGATGGTAACAGTACAATGTTTAATTGAGTTGCTGTTGCTTCAGTACCAAGGGGAAGAAGCCTAATATCATCAAGTAATCCTTCCCCCATGAGCAATGGGAATGTATCCCCAGAGTTGACTGCCTGTATCTATACGTAATGGAGGCTTCACTGGCAGTAAAGTCAGAGACACTTTCAAACCCATTAAGTTTAATGGTTTGTGTAATGATTGGCTGTAACTGATGAAATAATGAAAAGAACAATTCATAGACTCTTCAGGAAAGAATACCCCACAATTCAAAATGGGCATTAAACTGTGGCTAGTTTCATTGGGCAGCAAACTTTTTTCTTTATTTTTCATTTATGTCTACATGGTGATCATAGGGTGAAATAAAAGTGAACATCAGGGGAAAGGTTGAAGCTTTTAAGCTAATAAGTTTGAACTTCATATGTTTTCTGGTTTTTTCTTTTTAAATTAGCAGTAGCATATAATGAGGAACTAATAGATGAATCTAAATGTAAGACAAAGTAATGCAATCTAATGTCAAAGTACAACTAGGGAAAGCTAGGTAGGTACATTAACTTGCCAGGCCCCACCCTTATCCCTTGATGATCCATTGACAGTAGAACGGTTTGGTTAGGATGCCACCTCATATGTAAATCAGAATATAAATGTCATGAATTTAGGATTTTTTTCTGTTTTATTCATTCTCTATCCCTAGAGCCTACTTAAATACCTAACTTTATAGTTGGCAATCAACACACACTGAACATAAGTGCTTGATGAATATGTAGCCTATCTTGGGTGCAGTAGCTTTGTTTGATTTTGAGTGGGTGAAAATTCTTTCTTTCAGAAAAAGAGGAAAAAAATTATCTCTACAAGATAATTCAGCACTGGCTGACATTCTTCCCAGATCTACCTTTCTACACGTAGTTGTTTTCCTGAGAGAAAACCACAGGGATTTGTGGCTGTCACCATCAATGACAGGTTTGGGATATGATAAGATGTAGAAAATGGTTAAATAATAGAGTACATGCCTTGTAAGATAGAATTTAAAATAATGCCTCTAGCAGCAGAATTTCGACAGGAACACATGATGGGAAAATATAAACCTTACCCTGGTGATGGTATCTGGTACAAATTGAGAAATGAATTGGACAACACAGCAAAATGTGTCTTCCACTGCCCATAAGATCAACCCTCTGTGACACACATGGATCTTTGGAATGTCTGTACCTTCCTCTCTTTGAAACAGCTAAAATTAATAGGGGAATGAAAAGGAAATGGCTGTATTATCTACAAGTCCTCTGGATATCCAGCTCTCCAAATATGCATTTTGATATACATAAGGTGGTCTCTTGATCTAATAATTCCATTTCAAGAAGAAATATACCCCTTCCTATCCACATCACACAGTGTTACATCACTGATTCATCATCATTCTGACACATTCAATAATCTAATTTGGAATTCAACTAAAAGAACAATCAACCAGTCATGTGCTGGAATCATGGAGGGATAAAAAATAAAGAAATAAATTCAAACTCTAATAATGATGGAACAGCCAGGTCCCAAAGGGGAAAATCAATCTCAGTGATCAGACAAAACTTCAGCAGAATTATATGAATTCAAGAAATTCAGTTCCAGATAAACTTATGGAGTATATACTATGTGTCAGGCACTAGATGCATTACTGAACAACAAAGGTCTTTTTGTTCCCAGGTGCCCATGTTTTGTTGCCATGTTCTAATATCTGGTATGCATGTGCTCAATAGTATTGCAAGCCACATTAGATTGGAGCCATGAAGCCCTGTGAGGGAATTTACTTTAGATTAAGTGAGCACCATTCCTGTAGATACCCAGAGCTGGTACTTGCATGGAAGTAAGGGTCCTGTTGCCTAAGTCCTGTTGCTAATTGTATTCAGCCCTTTGCTATGAAAACCAAGATCCCACCTTTCTTTCTGTAGGCAAAGTGGGAGGGTGTCACCAAAGAATATTAATTTTGACAACCAGGAATTTAGATTTTTGGAATTTTGGCAAAGTGAGATATTTTAAAACACAAAATCCATGAAGAGAGAATTATAAAATCAGAGGATCCTTTTTAGAATAGGAAAAACCCTGCCTTACCACTTCCCTTCCTTTACATTTCTGCTCAAAGCGTACCTTAGGAACAAGGGACTCCTTGAACACCCAGCCTCTCACTATCCATGACACTCTTTACTACCCTTGTCTCTATGTCTGACCTCTGCCATCTGACATATTATAAATGTCCTTAATTATTTGCTTGTTGTCTGTCTACTCACTCTAGTATATAAACTCTATCAGAACAGGAAAGTTTTCAAAGTTGTCCTCTGTGTTAGTCTGTTTTCTCTTACCATAACAAAATACATGAGGCTGGGTTCTTTATAAAGAAAATATGTTTACCTAGCTCACAGTTCTTGAAGTTCAAAGGCATGGCACTGTGGCCTTTGCTTGGCTGTGGTGAGATTTCCATGGTGGATGGCATCATAGCAGCAGTACATGCAACAGGGAGAGTTGGCAGATTAATCTCCAGAGTGCTGGGAGGGGCCAGTAATAACCTCCCACTAGGCTCCACATCTTAAAAGTTCCTCTACCTCTTCATATTTGTACACTGAGGACAAAGTTCTGAACATATGAAGCCTTGGAGACCACAGTGAAACCAAGTCCATACTAGAGCATCCTTACATCAAGTTTGGAGCCTCCCATGTAAGGCCGAGGCATCTTGCTTATGAACTTACGACCGACCAATGGCACTTTCCTACCACTGTCCCTGTGGTGACACAGGCTGAGTTCCTGGGGCCAAGGCTGGTATTATTGTCATGGGTGACTTAGGGAAGTAATAATAAGATTCTAAAATGGTAACTCAGACTTAGAGTTGATTAATGTATTACATACCCACCTATAAGGGAGGAGTTCAAGTTGGTACCTGAAACTTGATAGAATCAGTCCCAAGCCCTGAGGCAAAGTGATGTATAACTGTTAAGACATCCTGCTTTCTCCTTCCATGGGTTTGGTTGGGTGGTCTTCTCCAGATATCAAATCACAGTACAATTCATTTTCGCAAAGCTGATTCTCTGATTTTGCTTTTCCTAGAGTCATCAGTGAAGGCATGTTAAAAGTTTGTAGTAATGAAACATGTATGCAATTGAGACATGTGAGGATGAGGGTGTAACTATTGGAAACAGAGTCCAGCTGACAAGAAAAAAATACATTCCCATAGTTCTAACAATTAGAGATTCACTAGAGTCAAGTATTCTAGAGTTGAGCTTCTGGATGTTAATAATTTAATTATGAGTTGCCAGCCCAGAGTTAGGGGGAATTAAGCAGACATAGTTGGGGAGTAGCTGAAATCATAGGGTCAGTTGTAGTTGGCATATGTGGAGGATAGGAAGACAGTGGAGACATGATCATTGATTACTCTATGTAATTCTAACTAAAGGGCAATTTTCTGGTCCAAAGGTGGATCTAGGAACTTATTCTTTTTTTCTCTAAATGACAAGAGTTTTTCATAGAAAATATTCTTGTTGTTAGGTACTGTTGAGTTGGTGTCTGACTCATAGAGATTCTGTGCACAACAGATGAAACAGTATTGTTAGTGCTGCTCTGCTATTCATAGGGTTTTCAATGGCTGATTGTTTTATGGGAGCCGGTTGCTGGGTCCTTCTCCCAAGCCTACAGCACCTGGTGTTTCCAGGCGGTCTCCCATCCAAGCACTAACCAGGCCCGAATCTGCTTAGCTTCCCAGATCTGACAGGATGCCACAGTGTACGGCTACAGGCTACATAGAAAATAGAAACGTGCAAACTATTTGTTGTTGTTGTTGTTAGGTGCCATCGGGTCGTGTCTGACTCATAGCGACCCTCATAGGGTTTTCCATGGCAGATTTTTTCGGGATTGCCTTGGGAGGGGGTTGCTACATCCTTCTCCCATTTTTGCGGTGCTGGGAATTGAACTTGGGACCTCAGAGACTGCAGAGCGGCGCTCTACCAACTGAGCTAAATTCCAGCCCATGCAAACTATAGGTAACACAAAAACAAGCTATAATGATTTCTGCTACAGGTTGAATTGTATGCGCCTCCCCAATATGTTGTAGTCTTAACACCAAGTACCACTAAATATGGCATTTGGAAATAGAGTCTTTTCACAGGAAGTAATTGGAGTGAGATAATATTGAAGTAAAATGAGCCATTGATCCAATCCTGCTGATGTCCTTATAAAAAGAGGAAAAGCAAAGTGAAGACACAGTAAGAATGCAATGAGAAGACAGAGGTAGATTTTGGAGTGATGTAACTAAAGCCTAAGAATACCTGGAACTACCAGAAGCTAAAAGAGACAAGGAAGAATCCTTCCCTTAAGGATTCAGAGGAGCATGGCCCTTCTAACACTCTGATTTCAGCCTTCTGTACTTTGGAACTCTTAAACAATCCATTTTTTTGTCATTCAAGCCCCTGCTCTGTGATACCTTGGTACAAAATCCCTCTGAGATAATTACATCTTAAAAAATAGAGCAAAAAGTTATAGCTTCTCACTGCTTGAGGGGAGGTATGCATGCTGGTTTCAGAGAAGGGAGTTGGTATTTTCTGGAAGCCTATGGGGTCTCTTGCTTTGCCTGGTAAGGCAGGGATAGTGCAGGTCGTAGCAGTCAAATAGCAGCAGCGGGGACCAGGTGTCTACACTGTTGCCTCCTGTTGCCCAGAGGAAGTGTTCCTAGAATGACATAATCCATGGGGCCCGTTACGATTAGTCCTTACCCTCAAGCAGCTGGATATCCCAGCAACACTTACCCCAAAGTTATTTTTTAAATGCACTGCTTAAAACCAATCATGCTCTTATTTTTCAAATATAATATGGATGGCTAAAAATCTAGTGATTGCATTTTCGTCAATTTGCATCAGCCAGCTTTATATTTAAGCTCTATAGACTTCAGCTGATTTAGAGATGGGGTAATGACCAAACAAAGATGCATTAATTAAGGATGGAAATGATGGAGGTATTTAGCCTCCTAAAGGTATTGCCCTAGAGATATTTACCAACCCACCTGTGGCTTCTTGGCCATTTTTTTTTATTGGAAATTTTAAATGTACAACTTAATGTTTTTCATTCTGACATGCATTTCATTGTGACATTTCCATATATGAATTTTGTTGTACATTGCACAGATAAGTTCCCCCTTACCCTCTTGTGAACTTCCTCCCCCAACCCACCCCCCCACCAAAGACCTCTCTTCCATTTGCATGTCTTTTTGTGGGAATATTTTTCTATGTATCCTTGGATCCCAATTATATTTAAGATTGAAACTTTTTCTGTAGTGAAATATCGTTTTACATTGTCAGTATTATTACCTGAATTTTCTAGCCCATCCGCATTATTACCATTCTTTGGTATTATTGGTGTTATTATAATTATTTCCAGAACTATTAAAGTTGGGCTGTTCACCCTGAGGTCGCCCCCTCCTCCATTCCTCACTCTTCCTTGTTCCTCCCCTCCCCCATCTCCTCTCTCAGATTTCCTCCTTTTGCTAGATCCTTCCCTCCTTCTTTTGTGCTCCCTAAATTGTCCCTTCTCTGCTAAGTCGATTTTAGCTTTTTATTATGTTCTGAGTTCCGCATAAGATTTTTTCCTTCTTTTAATTTTTGATTCAGCTTCCACATATGAGTGGGAACGTGGTATTTCTCTTTCTGGGCTTGTGTTTGTTCACTTAAAATAATTTTCTCCAATTCCATCCATTTTGTTGCAAATGGCATTATTTCATTATTTTGATTGCTGTGTAGTATTCCATTGTGTATATGTAACATAGTTTTTTTAATTCATTCTTCTGTTGATTGATCTTGGCCATTCTTACTGGAGTAAGGTGGAATCTTAGAGTTGTTTTAATTTGCATTTCCCTAATGGCTAGGGATATGGAGCATTTTTTTATGTGTTTCATGGCTTTACGGACCTCTTCGTTTGAAAACTGTCTGCTCAGTTCCTTTGCCCATTTGTGTATTGGGTTATTTGTTTTCTTGGGTATTTTTTCTTGAGTTCTTTATAAATTCTGGTAATTAGACCTCTGTCCGATGTGTAGGATGTAAAGATTTTTTCCCATTCAGTGGGGATTTCCTTGACTGTTAATTGTTTCCTTTGCTGTATAGACACTTTTTAATTTCATGTAATCCCATTTATCTATTCTTGTTGCAATTTCTTGAGCAACTGGAGTCCTATTATGGAAATACTTTCCTATGCCTATATGTTGTAGTGTATTGCCTATCCTATCTTCTATTAATTTTAAGGTTTCTGGTTTTATGTTGAGGTCTTTTATCCATTTTGAGTTAACTCACAGCTCTCGTGCATATTGAGAGATGTGGGTTCGTTTTCATTTTTTTGCGAGCTGATATCCATGCTCCCCAGCACCATTTATTGAAAAGGCTGTCCTTTTTCCAATTTACTTGCTTTGTTCCTTTGTTGAAAATTAGGTGGCTATAGGTGTGTTGACGTATTTGTGGATCTTCTACTCTGTTCCACTGGTCTTCAGGCCTATTTTTGTTTCCATACCAAGCTGGTTTTGACACCATTGCCCTGTAGTATAGATTTTAAAGTCAAGGATTGTGATTCCACCTATACTAGTTTTGCAGCTTAAGAGTGTTTGGGCTATAAGTGGTCTTTTGTGATTTTATATGAATTTTTGGATGTTTTTTTCTATTTCTGTAAAGTCTGTCAATGGAATTTTAATAGAGTTTGCATTAAATCTATAGATTGCTTTTGGTAGGATAGCCATTTTTACTATCTTGATTCTCCCTCTCCAGGAGCAGGGAAGGTCCTTCCATTTTTTTAGTATCCTGTGTGGCTTCTTTCTTTAATGTTTTGAAATTTTCTTTGTAGAAGTCTGTAGGGTCTTTGGTTAGGCCATATTTGTTTTTAATGTTCCCTAGATTCTCCTGTTTTCCTTTCAGTAGTATCTGAAGCAGACTGAGAATTGTTTGCCTGTCTCTTGTGGTCTACATTCCTCATGCTTAACCCCATGTAGTTTCTTCTGGTATCAGTTTATCTTGTCAATCAGTGGGTTTTCTTGATTTCCTGTGTGTCTAATTTGTTAGGCGATGGGGGAGGGGAGGAAAGTATGAGTAGATCTGTGTGTGTGTGTGTGTGTGTGTGTGTGTATATATATATATATTACTATATATATAGTAATCCAAAGTCTTTCTCACCCATTTTCTGCATTTAAGGCGGGCGGGGGGGTAGAGAGACAGAAATATCTCATAAAGGAATATTTAAAAAAATAAAATGTCAAATAAATTGTACTTAAATATTAAGAAAAGGAATGTTTAAAGATCCAAAGCTGTCAAAATGAACCACTTGGTGTGAAAAAAATTATGGAGCTATTTCAACATTTATTTTGTTTGTTTCTTTGTTTGCAGTGCTGTGGAGCAAACCCAGAGCCTCACAAATGCCAAGCAAACAATCTACAATAAGCCACATTCCCCACTCTATTCCAGTATTTTGTTAATGGCTGATTCAAATGGTTTCATTACATATTTCCATCTGCTTGTGTTTTGGAACATTTGAGAAGCATGTAAGGTACATGGTATCCTGCACAGACTGAGAAGGGGGAGAAAGGAAGCCACAGTTATAGATGGATTTTGTTGGGTCAGGTGCCATGGTATAATGTTTTACCTATGTTACTCATTTAATCAGGAGGCATCAGTTAATGCTTCGTAATTACATGAATAGAAAAATCTGACATTTAACATTAAAAAAAAGCATAGATACAGAAACATTGGAAAACAGTATTAATCATTATTACTTATTTTAAAGAGGAAACTTCATTAAAAGCCTATTTTATTAAACTATCCATTTAACAACTATTTGTGGGTGTCCACCAGGACCTGGAAATGTTGGAGAGCAAGAACACAGTCCCAGACCTCATGACACACAAGCAGGTGGGATGAGATGTTCCTTGCTCAGAAGCACTTCAAGAGGAAGGCTCTCCAGAATTGAAATCTGGAGGATAAGATTTATTCTTCAAGAAAAGAGGGCAGGGAGGGTAGAGGGGAGTGAGACTACAGGACAAGAAATAGCATCTTTAAAGGAATCCCAACAACCTGCATATCAGCAGGGCTGAAAATAAGTTGGTAGGATGGTGGCTTAGACTGAGAGGGGCATAGTGAGACATAAAAATAAAGGTAGAGTCAGAGATTACATTAATGATGTTGTGCTTTAGGTTAAGGAGTTCCCATTTCATTCTGAGGGTCTTTGAGGACTTAAATTCAGGGCAGTAATTGAGAAAGGTCACTTTGGTTTTGTGTGGAAAAACAGACTCTATGTCTCCATGCCAGAGTCAGAGAGGCCAAGTGAGGCTCCTGCTATACCACAACCTAAGTCCTTAGCCAAGACCTGGGTGCCAATGGTGTTGTTAGTAGTAGAGTTGGAGATAAAAATGAGTTAAAGATACATTCAGGAGGTAGACTAGTGGGAGGAGTCAAGGATGGTTTAAACATGAAACATATAGGGCTGCTCTATCCCAGAAAAAAAAAATGACCATGCTAGAATATTCTAGAAATTGGTAGACATAAGAAAGCAATCAAGATCTCAATTCTCAACACCATGTGAAGGAATTATATGCTCTTCTAACCTTGCAAGTAGAAGTGTGTATTTAGTTTCCAAAGACTCAACTCATGACTAGTTAAGATCTCAGATCCATTCCTCAATGGGGGCCAGGTTTAGTCAGCTTCAGGAGAGGGGGACTAAGTGGAGAAGTGAGCTGCTTGTATAGCTTGGTGTCTTTCACAGCTGCCCACCCAGTGTTTCCCAGATCTCAAGGTCATCCAGATGGGGAGCACTTAGATCCATCTGAGCTGGGGGAGCAGCACAGAGAGAGCTGCTCCTGATGCAAAAGTGGACAGAGAAGATGCAGTGGAGCCCTGGCAGCAGCTGCACCATTGAGTGTATCAACACGTTTCAGTGAGACAGCTAATCTGTAGGGAAACATATCAACATTTGCTGCTACCACTCAAAGATATTCTCCTGTGTCTGTTTCCTTGAGTAAAAGTGACTAACTTTTCTGTGCTGAGAACATCCAAGAACATTTGATATCATAATATTTATTACTAACTACTTTGGCAAAAATCCTGCAGCTTTAGACCTCTTCATTTCCTGGCCCTCTGTAACATGGGAGGGCCTTTCAATGTCCAACTATGTTAGAACATGGAATTTCTCTACTACCAAATCTGAGGTGAACCGCCTACCTTTCATGTTCAGAAAGAGTTTGGGGCCCATTAGGCAAAAAGGTCCAGTCTGAACAATGATCTTGACAATGAATCTTGATTTTCTTTCCCTTCAGGCACAAATGCCTTGCATCACTTTGCTTTCCTACATTAGAGATCCCTCCTGTTCCTATAGTATTGATGTTGTTAGGTATCATCGAGTTGGGTGTGACTCACAGCAACCCTCATTGAGTTTTCAATGGCTGATTGTTTGGGGATTGATTCTGGAGTGGATTGCCACATCTTTCTCCAGTTTTTGCTGTGCTGGGGATCAAACTGAGTACTCAGAGAGTGCAGAGCAGCACTCTTCCAACTGAGCTAAACCCCAGCCCTTCTTATAGTTGTTGTTGTTAGGTGCCCTCAAGTCATGTCAGACTCATAGTGGCTCTCATAGGGTTTTCAATGGCTGATTGTTTCGGGATTGCCTTGGGAGTGGATTGCCACATCCTTCTCCCACTTCTTATAGTATTGGGGTCCTATTCTTTCCTTTAATCTCAACATCTGTGTAATTCATAAGTTCTTTTTTTTCAAGAACTACATGAAAAATGTTGAAGACCAATGTGTAATTAAAGATGTGTATGAACCCTCACACGAATCAGCCCCCATTCCAATGTCACTCATATTCCATGGTTCTTGCTTTTAAATCTGAGCATATATATTTGTTTTGAGATTATTTTTTATTCCTCTCATTGTTAGTATTGTCTGTTATGTTTTTATCAGGAAAATTATGTTTTGCCTTGACAGAATACTGTCCAGTTCCTTCTCAGATCTTTTTGATGCATTGCCCCTAATTTTTTTTTTTTTTTTTTTGGATTGAGGGTTCCCATAATTTCTCTCTTCAGGAATTTTTGTTTCTTTTATATATCCCCCTCCCTACAGCGTTTTTTAGATGAATTCTAAAACTGTACAAGTTAGCTTTTCTATTCAGTCCAGATGGAAAACCATTGCATCTCCAGCTGGTTGTAAATGTTTGTCATCATATCCCCTTTGGCATTCTGGTGATGCCCAGGGACCATTTATTGGGAGAATGTCTTTAAATACAAATGTAAAATACATGAGACAACAAAAAAAAGCCAGGTAAATTGAAAGACAGTTAAGTATTTGTACAACTTGTCATTAGGTACCCTCAAGTTGGATCTGACTCATAGTGACACTGTATATAGTGTCACTATGTACAGCAGAACAAAACACTATGTACAGCAGAACGAAACACTACCCAGCACAGTGCCGTGCACAGTCTTTTTATGTTTGGACCATTGCTGCAGCCACTATGTTTCTTCTCATTTTGTATTGTGCCACATCAGCAAAAGCAGGTCCCAGGGGCTTTACTCCATTGCCATTATTAAGGTCGACTCTACTTTCCAAAGCCGAGAAATATACAGTTGTTTCTTCAATGCCTTTCAGCTGGGGGGCTCATTTTCCAGCATTATATTTGACAATGCTTCTCTGCTATTCATAGAGTTTTCAATGGTTAATTGTTTCCTGGGTGGGCTGTGGGTCCTTCTTCTTAGTCCGTGTTAGCCTGGAAGCTCAGCTAAAGCCTGTCCACCACGGGTGCCCCTGCTGGTATCTGAAATACCGGTGGCCTAGCTTTCAGCATCACAACACGCAAACCCCCACAGCACAATAAGTTGACAGACATGGGGGATTTTTATAAGTATGATGTAGTACATAAACAAATTTTTTAGGTGCACTGAGTAATAAGATCTGGTAGGGCAATTGACTTATTAATTCCATAAAATATATGATTTCTGTTGATGACAAAAATCACAGGTCGACTAATATTTTTGTTTTGCTTTAAGTTATTTACTTAGCTTTTAATTGATAATGGTTATACATATTTATTGTATACTACATAATGTTTTGGTGTATGTATATATAATGTGGAATAACTAAGTTGAACTAATTAACATCTGTGTTACTTCACATGCTTACCAATTCTCTCTAATGAGAACAATTAAAACCCACACTCTTATTAATTTTTAAGCATATAATATATATTGTTCTTCCTAATCGCCATGTGGTGCAATAGATCTCTTGAACTTATTCTTCCCATCTAACTAAAATTATGTATTATTTGACCTTCATCTCTACATCCCATCTTACCCCCCCCATCCAAGGAAACCACAGTTCTACTCTCAGCCTCTATGAGTTTGACTTTTTTTTAGATTCCATTTATAAGTGAGATCATATGATATTTATTTTGCCTGGCTTATTTCACTTAGCGTAATAGTGCTGTTAATATTACTGTGTTTTGTTGTCTACATTCAAACTCAATGGAAATGTGAATTTTCAGTGAGAATTCAGAGAAAGGAAAGAAGTGAACATTTCCTTCCCATCCAAGTTAATGGATGGCCTGTGTTTTATCCACATGTGTCTGAAGGGTATCTGGACCCTGCTTGTATTCCTTTGTGTTTGAGCTCAAATCAAATACCCCACTGTAGTGTAAAATTTCCCCTAAGTCCATTTATTTCCTTGTTCCTATAGTGCCTTGTTCATCTTTTATTAAGCAGTATCATTTGTCGTTATTATTATTAGCTTTTTCTGTATATTTCTCTGCTTTGGAAATATCCCTTTTATTTCCTTGTCATGCAGGTTAGTGTCAGGCATATTGCAGGCACTCAATAACCATTTGCCTAATAAGTGAATTAAAACCCTAGGCAACTTCTGATAAGTTTTCCCAGGTTACCAATAATAGAAGGACATGAATTGATTTATTTCTACCAGGGGCACAGTGTCTAGGCATTGACTTTAACAAGAGGTGTGCTTCCCACAGTGTCTTCTTTGTATAATCTTAACCTTTAATTCTGCCTTGGTGTATACTTCATCCCTCCTAAAGTCACAACTATTGGCTTATAATGGAAACTTTAAGGTATTTTAATATTCTATAAACATACAAATGGAAAAATTAATTCCATTGTTAGATAAAAACATTTTAAATATTACTAGCAAACAAGTACTTCTATTTATAACTGAAAAAAGAACTGACAATGGAATATCAGCTATTTACAAGGCAATTGTTCTGAAAAATGTGCTAGGAGATTACAAATAACTTTAATTATTGGTAAATAATATGCTTATAGAAATAAAGTATTTTGGTTAGTCTAAATGTATGAAATTTACCAGTAAGTAGCATGAATTAGTAGCTACTACTGAAGTGTAAGTGAGCTGGGATTTAGCTCAGTTGGTAGAGCGCTGCGCTGCAGTCTCTGAGGTCCCGAGTTCAATTCCCAGTACCACAAAAATGGGAGAAGGGCCTGGCAATCCACTCCCAAGGCAATCCCAAAGCACTCAGCCATTGAAAACCCTATAAGGGTCGCTATGAGTCGGATACCGACTTGAGGGCACCTAACAACAACAACAACAACTGAAGTGTAAACTTTAATTTCCATATTACTCACTTTGGCTCTTTAAAGTCAGCCGTCCAAAATCAGCCAAGGTTAGCTATCATGATGTTTCAGCCATTATTGCAAAGAGAAGGTGGGCACAGTTTCTGAGAAATAAGAAAATGGTGGGAGTTCTGATAGTAACAACAGAAGACCAGAAAAAGAAAACAGAAGGAGGAATACGGAGAGCTGGAGCCAATGAAATGCAATCCATGAACTTCTATATGCTGCAGTCAATGGGCCCGAAGGAAGCCTGTTGTTACCAACCTAGAATCTTGCCAGTTCACTCTCTCTCACTCTGTCTTTCCTTTTCTCTCACCTTCTACCTTTCCCTCTTCCTATGTATATTGTCTTGGGGCTAATTTCTAAGAGGCTACAAAAATTCTTATAATGATATATTTTAATTAATATAAATATTTATAAAACAATGTTAATATCAGCCCACAATGGCTTTTTGTGAAAAAAATATTTTCCTGTGAGTTAAAATATTTGTTGTGTAGACAATCATGGAGATAAAAAAAATCAATACTGATAAAGCTAGTCATTCTTGCTTCACTTTTAAAAATTTCAAAGATTTTTCTTTCCTTTTTAAAATGTATATCGAGTTCATGGGAAGACAATTATAATGAAAAGCTGAGGATAAATGAAGTCAAAGGAGTATGAAATATTTGGAAAAGAATTGTAATAATTAATACTTTTTTTTTTCAATCCTGTGGTTAGATTCCTCTCTCATTTTAAGAGAAAAAGAAGGTAATGCCATTATATTCTAAGCAGAGTAGGGAAGATAAAGTTCTCAGGACAGTCCGTGAGCAGTGATGCTGTGACAGGTCACGAGTCCTTTTCCAAGAGAAAGTACATTCTCACTCCAGGAGGCTTCCTTAATACAAGTCCACAGTCACGCAGTCACACAGGCAGGATAACCAACCTCACCAGAGTCGGACAGGATTTCCTGTGCTGCCAAGAACTGGGGTCAAGTTACTCTTTCCCTCTTCCCATCTCCTATCATCCTCCTTTTTTTAGGTTCTAATCAGACAATGTATTCCAAATTTTCTTTTTCTTTTTTTCTGTTCAAGCCCTCAAGCTCTGCCCAAGGCAAAATGCTTCAGGGATTGAAAGATGCAGCAGCTAAATCAAATCAATAGTGACAGCCAGGGAACGCATATAAATTTCAACAAGCAAATGTTCAACATTGTCTCTTGGGCCTCCCACCGACATTAACATCACTGAGTTTCCTGATTTAAGATTCTAGTACAACAAAAATCAAGTAACTAACTAAGTGCCAGCCATTCATAGCGTTCAGATTAATAAATTTACTATTCATTAATCTCATTAATCTCAGAATACTTGAGTAGACTCCCATTTAGGGTGGAAGCACTCAGGACACAAGAAGCTCAGGTAAGAGATAAGGAAACATTTCTCCAGCCCTCATTAGCCATTTCAGCCTTGCTATGCAGCTCTTTGCCTGCAGCCATAGCCCTGTGGAATCCGATCCCGTCAGATCTCAGAAGCTAAGCAGGGTCTGGCCTGGTTAGTACCTGGATGGGAGACCGCCTGGGAACATCAGGTGCTGTAGGCTTGGGAGAAGGACCTGGCAACC
Organism: Pedetes capensis; assembly: GCA_007922755.1. Lineage (NCBI taxonomy): Eukaryota > Metazoa > Chordata > Mammalia > Rodentia > Pedetidae > Pedetes > Pedetes capensis. Next base: position 24,911 of record VMDO01014907.1, on the reverse strand, counting down.
CCCTCCCAAAAATCAATCTGCCATTGAAAACCCTATGCACAGCAGAGAAGCACTGACAGTAGTGTTTCCCCTGTTGCACAGAGGGTCGCTATGAGTCGGATACCGACTCGACGGCACCTAACAACAACAACAACAACAACAATGCAGCTCTTTAAGGTTTAGATAACATGTCCTGAGAAGGTGGGCTGGGAATTGAGGCTCCCAGTGCAGGAAGTAAAATAATTCAGCCCATCTCTCCTTTCCAGCATTTACAATTATTTCATTTAACATTTCTGTTGTATTGGTTGTGTTGATTTAAGAAATGTTTTTCTAGCCTAGCACCATATTGCATGCCTGCAATTGTAGCAAATTGGGAGGCTGAGGCAAGAGGATCACTAGTTCGAGATCAGAGGAAGCCTGCACAACTTAGGGAGATCCTGTCTCTAAATAAATAGATAAATAAATAAATAAGGGACTGGGAGTGCAGCTTAGTGGTGGAATGCTTGCCTAATATGCAAGAGGCCCTAGGTTCAACCCCCAGTACTGCCAATAACAACAACAACAACAACAACAACAACAACAACAACAACAACAACAACGGTAATACTCAAAAGAAAAAGAAATGATTTTCTTAGACAACTAGAATATACAGTTTAGAATGTGGTAGGATTTTGAAAAATATTTAGCAACTCCTTAACTATATATTGGGCTGGGATTTAGCTCAGTGGGTAGAGCACTGCACTGTAGGCTCTGAGGTCCCGAGTTCAATTCCCAGCACCACAAAAATGGGAGAAGGGCCTGGCAATCCACTCCCAAAGCAATCCCGAAACAGTCAGCCACTGAAAACCCTATGAGGGTCGCTATGAGTCAGATACAGACTTGACAACACCTAACAACAACAACCTAACTATATATTGTATTTTATATATTGTACATGCACATATATATTAATTACATATCTCATTTTCACTTATTTATCTTAATTATTTTAAGCAGTGGTATAGAAATAGTATACACCACACAATATTGGCTATAAAAGTTAATTTTGACATTTTATTTATAATTTATTGAAAGTAAAGTCTTCCCATTTTCCTGAAGGTATATTTAAACATGATCTCAGAGCCTAATATTTTGATGTTTTATTTTTGCTGAGGACAAAACAAATCAAGACCCAACATATGACCCAAATACCATGAATTTCTTATGAATTGGCATTGTGTTGATAAGAGTTTCATCTAGCCTCTAACACTTTGAGCGATGGTGATAAACATGATTTTTAATGTGATAACATTTACACTGTGCAACTATTTTTTAAATATATGTTAGGTTTTATGGATAAACTAAGTAAGCATTTGTAACCAAATAAAAATCCAGTAGAGCTAAAGACATCTTTCTCAAAAGAAATATATCATCCTTGTTTTATACTTTAGTGGTTAGAGCTATCCCATTATAGTGTGTATCATCAATATATTTCTCACTTTTTTCCAATAGGAACAAAATTTTAAAGATGTAAAAACCCTTCCTAAAATATTTGTAGGTATTTAATTTTCAAAATGATAGACTAATTTAGACATACAAGGAACATATTGAGGTTATGGGCTTCCAGGAACACTTTCTTGGGAAGTCTTTAGAAATCCCACTAAGGACTTGGTGGCATCAGAAGAGGCAATAAGGAGTGAAATTCTCAGAGGGAGGCTTCTATCTTATCATGCCATTCTTATTTAGGAGACGGCATTCTGGAGACTGCTATGTATAAGCCCATAATTGAAATTCCGTAGCATTTTTGTCATTTTTCCTAAGCTTGTATACATGGAAAATCTTCTGTCCTTAATTCACATTCCTGTGAACACACACACTTGCATGAACAGCCACCTTCAGCATTTGAGGCACCAAGCAATAGAACAACAACACAGTGAAGACAGCAATTAAGGCATCTGTTTCTGTAAACAGACACTAAGACAGATTGGTGTTACTCTATTACCCCAGAATTCCTTCCTTTAGGGAGGGTTTGGAGCATTTAAATTATGCCAGATCTTTCTCTCTGCTTAATATGATTGAATATGTTGGTCTTTTTTACTTGATTCCTCTGTCCCAAGCTAGATTCTGGCGGTCATTGTGGGTCAAACCAAAGATAGTCTGAGAATAAGGTTAAAATGACGTACTTATTCATAGGCTGTCACTCAAGGTTACAGCACTGGGAAGTGATGAAGGAGCCATTATTATGCTTATTTTGCATATCTGGGAAGTTGAAGCCCACATAGCTCTGTCTACCATCACAGGATAATAGAGGATAAAGCCATAAATATAATTCAGATTAACTTCAAGTCCAGTGGGATGTTCATTCAACCTCTCTTCATCTTTCCCCTCGAGTCTTACTTTTTCACACATTGACTACTTAGCCCATTCCCACCAGTGAAAGCCAATGAAAACAGTTAAGGATTTAATGATCAAGGGTGTTTTAATCTGAGAGTTACAATTTCTCCTGTGAAAAAATAAAAATCCCTTTGTAGATGTATTAAGAAAGCTGTTGTTAGGTGCTGTTGGGTCAGATCTGACTCATGTACAATAGAGCAAAACACTACCCAGCATTGTGCCATGCACATGATCTTTTTGATTTTTGAGCCAAGGTTGCAGTCACTATGTTTCTTCTCATTATGAGTCATGTCACATCAGCAAAAGGAGGTCCCAGGGGCTTTACTCCATTCCTGTCATTAAGATCAACTCTACTTTGAGGAAGCAAATCTTCCCTAGTCATTTCTTGAGTGTCTCTAGCCCAGGTATCTCATTTTCCAGCACTATATTTGACAGTGATTCTCTGCTATTTATGGGGCTTTCAATGGCTAACTTTTTGGAGAGTGGGCTGCCAGGTCCTTCTCCCTAGTCTGTCTTAGTCTGGGAGCTCAGCTGAAACTTGTCCATCATGGATCCTCTTCTGGTATCTGAAATACCAGTGGCATAGCTTTCAGCATCACAGTAACAGGCAAGCCCCACAGACACATGGGGAGATTAGGAAAGCTATTGAGTTTGATTGTAAGCTTAATTGCAATGTCATATAGAAGTGACTCTTTATAATCATAAATAAATTCTTGTTTAGATAACATCTCAGAATGTTCCTCACTCTGCAGTGATTGTTTTAAGATGAATTCCAGGTGTTAACTCATAAAGACCCAAACAATGTTCCTTATAATGCTATTAATAAACACACATCTCCCAGAGGCTATAAGGAAAAGCTTCTGGCTACCACACTTAGTTCTGGTGCCAGCTTGCCCCAGCTGTTATGTAATATTTACTTGAGAAATAGGTTTTCCTGCTGTAAAATGAAAAATGAGATGCCTAGCATTGAACCAGGAGAAGGATGTGGAAATCCACTCCTGAAGCAATTCTGAAAAACAATAGGCCATCAAAAATCCTATGAGGGTTGATATGAGTAGGACACGACTGCATGGTATCTAGCAACAAGGACAAGCATTGGATAGCAGGGGCACACACTTTAACACTTTACAACTTAGCCTCCTTTTATCTGTTGCTGGTACAATGGAGATGTGGCAACTTAGGAGCCTCACTCCTTAAAGTGTTGTTCTTCCTGGGAGCTTGTTAGAAATGCAAAATCTCAGGTCCCACCTCCAACCTGCATTTTAATAAGATTGACTGCAGTTTAACATTGTCTGCTGCATTTTAACCAGATCTCTTGGAGATTCATATGTACGATAAGGTTTGAGAAGCACAACCTGGAAACAATCTGAAGTCTGCTATGATGATCTCAATTGTGGTAGACAGCTTTGCTCAGCCTCCACTATAGTCTCTTTACCCTATTGAGACTCCTTCTAGAGAGCTCCACATTCAGAAATGTAGCTATTTCTGGGCCTGGTCTCTAGTACACAGAGGTCCAAAGATGCTCAGGAGAGCTAAATTTTAGCCCTCTGCCTGCTGACCATGCTGGGCTGCCAGTAGTCACTCACTTTATCATAGATTGGTGCTCTTTCCACTATGTGATGCTGGCTTGATGGACTGAATGTTCAAATTGTCATAACGTTTTGTTGCTTACCAGGACATCAATGACCGTCATTTCAGTGAAACAGTGTGCATTCATTCAGATGGCAATGGAATTGGAGCATGTTAAATATTAAATCAGCCACTTCCATTGTGAAAGCCGTCATGTTCTTAGTATTTTCATGAATACTTACTAGATGTTAAATGTAGGTTGCATTGTTGTTGTTAGGTGCCATCAAGTCGTGTCTGACTCATAGAGACCCTCATAGGGTTTTCAATGGCAGATTGTTTTAGGATTGCCTTGGGAGTGGGTTGCCACGTCCTTCTCCCATTTGTGCAGTGCTGAGAATTGAACTCCAGTCCTCAGAGACTGCAGAGTGGCACTCTACCAACTGAGCTAAATCCCAGCCCGTAGGTTTCATTAGTAGACTGGTATTTGCCTTCCTACCATTGCTTTTTGTGATTTCCATAATACAGTCTTTTGGACCCAGACTACATAGTGTGTTAAATATTGCATAGGAGCCCTGGAATGGGAGGGCTCTTTCCTTATGGTATTTCACCTTTAATTATCAAAACAATAAGAGAAAACTGTGTTAATGTGTTAATTTTGTTAATCTATACTTTTGTAATAAAAAAGTTATTAAGACCACTGACTTGAAAACAAATGACAAACTATGATCCTGGATTTGAGACAAGCCCGGGGCTGCTGATCCACTTCTAACTTGAAGTTTGCTTTTGGTGCAATAAGATACAGCTGTGATTTATGAGGAATACATCTTGTTTCAGCTGGCATGACTGATGGGGTAGAATCTGTAGAAATATCGCTGCAAACTTTATCATCTTCCTCTGAGAACCTCACTTGGCCTTATAGTCATTTGCCAATAGGTAGGACCTTCATTAGTGCTGCATTGTCATTAGCATCTTCATGGTTATAGAAGGATATAGAAGATTATTGTGTTTTAGGAGACACCATCAATTCTCATGTTAATTGAGTAATACCTTTTGATTAATTGCAAACTGCCTCAAATACCTTTCCCTCATTCCATCATTCTGTATTCAAAATTGACCAAGTAAATCTGTTGAGAAAGGTGCATGAATTTATTTGAATAGATATTTTTTAACATTCAGAAAAAAAAAGAACCAAGGTGCTAGATGATAGTATTTTAATGTGTGCTCAAGTAAAAAAGTAACAGAAATGCATCTAAACTTTTGATCAAAATTTATTACTACAAAGAAATAATTTTTTTGCTTTACCTTTTTTTAAAAAATATTCTTCTCTGCAGAGATTTTTTTCTAGGACTCTTTAGAAGAGAGCAAAAAATATTTCTGTCTTCCCAAAAATCTCCTAGATGAGCTTGACAGCCTCTTTGGCCAAATTACCATGTTAATTTGATCTTTATGACACTCTTGGTTCATTCTGCTCTTTACTGAAAGCCAAATCTTCAACTTCTACTTGAGAAAATAAAGGTAACAGCTGTGAGGTCTCAGTTCATCTTTTCAGTTTCACCCTTACAACAACTGGCTATGCAAAGGTGAGAGCAATTAACACACAGAGCTCCCAATTTTATTTTTACCAAGTGCTCCCAAAACCCAAACCTTTAGACTTCTGAAGAATTTTATGACCAAAACAATGGTTGGGATAGTGTTTCCCTTGAAATGTCACTAGGAGTGCAAATACTTATTATTCCAGATTTCCTAAACTTCTTTTTTGTTGGATTTAAGAACCATGATTGTACCCTACTTGCAGCCTAACTGGTTAGTCTGACACAGGAATGTTAGCACAAAATATGGGAGTCCTGGTTCAGCGATGAAGGGTAATTTAAATAAATAGGAGTATCAGCATTTCTGCTGGTTCCCTAAAACTCAATTTCCATGGGGCAAGGGAAAGAGAGCCAGATGATGCCTGCCCATATAATAGAAAAGAGAAAGCTGATTTTAGCAACCCCTCCCCTACCAAATTATCTAATGGACCATCAGCTTGCTACTGAGTCTTTGGTCCAGAGAAAGACGGTATCTTTTTTGACTTGGACAGTAAACAAATGTTCCTTTGCTCCAGATAGAGACAATATTTCTGTCTTCCAATGCATGCTTACTATACAAGCATTCTTGAAATGATAGTCCAGGACAAAGTTATTAGATCTTCTGTCTGCAAGATGTGCAGAAATGTGAGAGGCCACAGAGAATTGTCTCCCTACCATAGATTTCTTAGACACACATAAATTCTTTCCAGAGTGTAAGAATGATGCAGTGTGGGCCATTACTGTAGATGTATGTAATGTTAAGCCTTTTCCCATAAGAGAAGGATTTGCTTGACTTCCCTAACAGAATATAGTGTCACTTAGGTGATCAACCTGTTTGGATCAGCCAGATTAAAACATACTAGTCAATTATATTTTTTTCTAAATACAGCAAGTGTTTAACAACTGGGCAGGGGATGGGGATGAAGAAGGCAGAGGAGAGACTGTATAGCCTCTAACAAAGCATTGTTTTCTCTTGTGCTTCATTCGCCATTTTAATGTTCTTGGTCAGTTGCCAGGAATGAGAGTCAAGGAAAGTAGGTAAGATTTCATACTTGGGGGCAGGGGAGAATCAGAGAAGCTCCCAGAGGCTTAAGTTGTCAAACTTAATCAGACTTGGCCTTTGAGGACAACACAATCAATTCCTCAGCCCCTGCGGTCAAAGATAGCCATGCTGGTCTCTCTGCTGCTTCTGGAACATCCCAGACAGGATCCTACTTTTTCTCCTTTGTGCTGCTCTTGTCTGTCATTCTTCCTCCAGAAGACCCAGAGCTCACTCTAGCCATCTTCAAACCTTCTTCAAATGTCACCTTGTCAGTGCCCCAGCCTGATCTTCAGTCACCTACCCACACACACACTCTCATAAACAAACATAAACAAACCAATTGAACATTTAATCCACTCCACCCTACTCTGTTTTCCCTTTCCCAACATACTGTATCATTTATTTAATAAGAATGCAGCTCCATGGGCAGGGATTTTCTTTGTTTTATTCCCTCTTGTTTCTTAAGTATCTAATTCAGGGCCTGAACAAATATTTGCTGAAGGATGAATGAATAAATGAATAAAATGAAAGAATGAATATTGATGCTGACATTTTTCATTATTTGCCTTATTCCTAGGCAGGTAGACCTACTTGTTTGAAGTACCATTTCAAAAGAGCAAGACGATGTATTCTATCCTTTCTTTGTGGCTGTTAAATAATAATAAATGAACAAAACACAGTGGCAGAGCCTCTGCTGCTGCTGACAATGAAGTTCACTGATATGATGCTTTACTTCTTCTACTTTTTTCTTATTTCTTTTTAAAATTTTATTAATTAATTATTTATTTATTTTGTATGTGGAGTTCCCGTCCATGTCAAAGTGATGGATTAATCTCCTTCCTCCTAGGAAAATGGCTCCATCTTAATGTGGGCTTTGCAAAATGAAAAATAATGCCTGCTAGAATCAACTTTTCATTATCTACACTAATAGCATGTTGATGCTAAAGATATTGCCCCTAAATCATTTACACTTGACTTCAGGATGCAACCAGGGGCTTGTATACTGAAAAGAACATTAAAACTTAAGAATTGCATGTGACAGTAGAACCAGCTCTGAGCTGGGAGGTGGAAAACTGGATTTGGTAGAGGATCAGTGTTAGGTGGTAAATGGTATCACTACTAAAAAGTATGTTGGAATCATAAAATCATAAGCCTCAGTAACTCATTATATGAAGTTATTTAGAGGATTGGGAGATTTAGTCTTTTTTTTTTTTCAATGCTAGGGATCACTCCCAGGGCTTCATGCATGCTAGGCAAGCACAAATACTTCTATGAGTCACATCCTTAGCCCTGGAGATGGTATCTTTAATGGAGGTAATTAAAGTAAAACAAGGTGGTTTGGGTGGGACCTAATATAATATGATTAGTATCTATATTAGAAGGGGAAATTTAAGCTCAGAGACAAACTCAAATTCAGGGAAAATGCCACGTGAAGATTGGAGTTGTGTTGCCATAAGCGAAGGAACTAACAGGCAGTAGGAGAGAGGCCTGGAATAGACCTTTCCATTGCACCCTCAGGGGAAACAAGTCCAATCAACATCTTGATCTTAGCCTTTTAGCCTCAAGGACAATGACACAATAAATTTCTATTGAATAAGTCACTCCATTCATAGTGTTTTTTTAATGACAGTCTTAGGAAGCTAATGCACTTGATGACTCACACTCTTTGTGTGTTCATTTAGTGTGCATTTCCTTTATCTCCAGGCCTCTGTTTCCTCATCTCTCAAATAGAAACCAAAATCCCTGACTGCACTACAGCACCCAAAACCTCTGCAATGAAATAGCAGAAAATTCTCATCAGCCTGGATTTCCCCAGTTTGACAGTAACTTGCCCCATCTTTGTGTCTTCTAAATTAACAAATGACCTTAGACAAAAACACGACACATAATCCACAAAGCAGATAAAATAATGCAGAAATGACAATTTTATTCCAATTTGAGAGTTTACATTTTACCCATCTCTGGGAAGCTTAAAGGGTTTTAATATTTTCACATAAAAAAACTACAGAACTCACTCATGGTCTACCCAGTCTCACCCGAATTCTATGTACTATTAGGAGTTGTTGTTAGGTGCTGTCCAATGGCTGATTGTTTCAGGATTGCCTTGGGAATGGATTGCCACATCCTTCTCCCAACTATTAGGAGAGAGTGGTGAATTCAGCCCTGCTGATACAGTGAGGATAAGGGTGAAGAGTGACCTATCTTTCCCAGCACCACACCGTACCGTGGCATTCAAACCACCACTCTGACTGAATGTTTTCCATTGCTTCACTTAGTATTGGGAGTAAATGCAGTGGTGGGGGTAGACCTTGTTTCAAACCATGAAAAGTAAGGGTGGGGGAAGCACTACTCTAAAGGGCACTGTCACTTGGGAAACATTTTTAAAATAGCCACTTTCCTTGTGATTTGTGCTCTCACTACATTTCTTTGAACAAAGAAATAATATCCAACAGATGGCTCTTGCAAGTACAGAAGTACCTCTCCAGAATAAAACTACACTCATAACAAATTTTTCTGAAAGAAAAAAGATTTCCAGCCTGGTGCAGTGGCACACACCTGTTATCCCAGAGGATCAGGAGGCAGAGGCAGGAGGATCACAAGTTTGAGACCAGAGGCAGTCTGCATAATTTAGTGAGACCCTGTTTCAAAAAGTGAAAAAAAATAAAAAGGGCTGGGGGTGCAGCTCAGTGGGCCAGCACTTGCAAAGCTTACAAGCATGAGGCCCTGGGTTCAACCCCCAGTACCGCAAAAAAAAAAAAAAAAAGAAAAGAAAAAAGGTTTCCAAATTTCCTAATAAAGTCACTTCTCAATAAGTAGAGGTCACTCCTAGGAAGTAACTGGAAAGATGGGTTTACCTATGTATAAGTTATTTAATACTGTTTAAGAGAAATGCACTTTATCATCAATACTATTATCAATAATTTCAGTAATACCTCAGATGAGGAGAGGTTACTTCTTTGGATATCAAGATTAGCACAGAGGCAAGAATTAGGCGTCAAAAGCCTCTGAGGAGTTAAAACAGGTCAGCAAAAAGCTCCTGAGTTCTGGCCAAAGTCTATTTATATCAGACATAATTTTAACATATTGACTTGCTTGGTTTACCAATTCACATTAGAAGCCAGCACTATAGAAAAAGAACCAGAAAAATATATTAAAAGGAAATAAAAGAATAAAAAAGCACTGCAATATCAGGCCATTAAGTCTGGGTATAAATAGGCTCCCAAACCACAATAGTTTCTGAGTCTATCATTGACAAAAATTAGTCATCAACGGTTATAATTATGACCTTGAAATTCTAGGACAGACACTGAATACTCTATTTTAGAATTTAGTGAATTGTATAATATATTTGAGAATAATATTCTATGCAAAGCAATTACTTTGGCCTTGATATTGCCAGTTAAGAAGTGGGTTAGAGGGCTGTGGGTGCATCTCAGGGGTAAAGCATTTGCCTTACCTGTATGTGGCCCTGGGTTTGATCCCTAGCACCACATAAATGGAGGGGCTTAGAGGTTCCTGGAACAACTCAATGATGTGGAAAACTTCATTCCCTGGTGATGTTAGACAAGTAAAGATTTACTGTGTTAGGCCTATACAAAAAATTTGCAATAAAAGCCATGCCTGCAGTTCTTTAGGCCCCATAAAGGAAATAATGAGAGAAGGTGGGGGCAGGAAGGGAGGGAGGGAGAGAGAGAGAGAATGTGTGTGTGTGTGTGTGTGTGTGTGTGTGTGTGTGTGTGTGTGTGTGTTTGTAAAGCAGTTCATATACTTGCAGCTCATAAAAACAAGCTTGTGGATGCCTACTTTGTGTCTTGCATTGGCTGTGCTCTGGACAGTCATGATGGCTGAGATGAGATTGCTGACATGAGGACTGCTCCATCTCTGAGCAGTCCTGAAAGGAAGATAGAGCCAGTCACGCAACTGTGTGGGTACTGCCTGTTGAGAGAGTAGGCAGGAAGAAAAAGCAGGCCACAGGCTCCTCCCATGACACTCAGGGAAGGGTTTCTGATAAAAGAACGTTTTCATCATCTGTGCTTAGAACTACAGACTTAGAATAAGTCATAGTAAATGAAAGTACTAAGAAAAATTGGATGTTAAAGCCAGGCTGTCCACTCCAAATGACAAATCCAGTTTCTGAATCATTTGGGTATTAGCAAAAACAGAAATGTGTCCAGCAGAGAACTCTAGACACAAAAAGGAAGCAGTTTTTATTAAAGCTTTAGTTTCTAAATGATGGATGCCTAAAAGAAAATAGTTTTGCTAGGCACAATGGCACACACCTGTAGTCCCAGTGACTCAGGAGTCTGAGGCAGGAGGATCACAGGTTCGAGGCCAGAAGCAGCCTGTGTAACTTAGTGAGATTCTGTCTCAAAATAAAAAAGGAACAAATAGGCTGAGGGTACAGCTCAGGGGTAGAATGCTTGCAAAGCATGTGTGAGGCCTTGGTTTCAACCCCCTTTCCAGAAAAAAAAAAAGTTTAAAATTCCAAGAAGTCTTCACCTTTCATTTCATTGTAGAGTGATGGCTTTTTAAAAGATATTCAAATAAAGCCACAGATTTAAAATAGTATGTCTCAATAAATAGACTCCAAAGTCTTTGAACCAATAATATATTCATAGGTTTCCTCTTATTTTCCTGCAAGATATTATTCTATTTCATCTCTTTTGCCTATATGTACTCCCTTGAGTTTTTAAGAATGAGATTGCTAGATTTTGCATTTGTAAAGCTGGTTTACTACCAGAAATATTACTAGAACATTCTTATTCTGGGGAGAAAAAATCCTGGCCTTCTATAAATTCTCTTGTTCATACATACGGACATGGTGATCTTCTCTCAGCATCCTCTGCTAATCATCATCCCTGGGGGGCAGCTTTGGCCTTGTATCCACTGTTTCAACTCTCAGTTAAAGGCTGACTCGGTGACTGAATTTATCATGTTGTCTGCACACCCTTGGGGTGAACCTAGGCTTAATGTACCTCTAAGTTTATTTGACTCTGCCTTGGGCAAGGTTTATGTTTGAGGACTTGACTTCTTTACCTAGAAAGTGAGAGCTTGGATTAGATCTTCTGTAACCTTCCTTTCAGATTTAACCTTTCAGAGGTGTCCGTTTATAAGTGATTTGCCAAAAGTCACACAACCATAAACATCTGGGATATATATATATTGTTGGCTTATTGTCTAACTTTGGACCAGTCATTTCAACTAAACAAACTGAAAAATGGGGACTGGCCCAGAATCAAGGCACAGAAGATTTCTTTCCTAATATTTGACTCTTCATAAATTAAATTATTCTGTGACCCTCAATTTCCTTACTCTTCCACATTTTCTGAACTTGTAAAGCCCTCTGACATTTTGAGCAGAAGGTTGCAAATGCTTATCACAATGCTTGGTGATGTCCCAAGAAAAGGTACTCAACTTGCCACATCCTGGGAACGTCTCCCCTGTACTTTGAAATCAGTAAGTGCATGTGTGCGTGTGAGCCCCACCCCCACACACCAGGTCCAGGATTCTCCAGAGGATGAATGAATATTCCTGGGCCAAATATTACATGAGGATTTGGGCAACATTTTGGCAGGTTGAACAATGCTCATATTTATGGTTTTTGGCAGCACCACTGCTTGATCATCCTGTACTTGGTGAAGGGCATTGTTTTCTAATCAAGATAACTAAGCTATACTTAGGGTGATATTTCACACTGCGATTGCCTGAAAATGTCATGTTTTCATAATGGATCTTTCTTCAGCATCTAGACTGTAGAGAAAATTGGAAAAAGGAGCAAGAAGAAACATTTACCATATATCTATTTTCTCCCTGAGGTTTTATGAGTGTTATGTGAGTTCAGTATTACAAGCAATGCTCTTATTAGTTAAACAACTTGAAATTAATTAATGATTAGCTCTCTTATTCAGAGGCCTGGGTTCTTTTCCCCAAACTATATTCCTTTCCTAAAGAGAAATTAAAAATTTGAAAAGGAAGGAAGAAAATACTCACTATTGGCTATGTTTTTGGAAGATTTATAAATATAATTTTTTTTTTCTAAGATAGGGTCTCTGTATGTAGCTCAGGCTGGACTGAAACTCACAATCCTTCCAACGTGCTGAGATTACAGGCATCATCACCACACCTGGCTGTATTGTCAGGTGCTGTTGAGTCTGATCTGACTCATAGCAACCCTATGTACAACAGAATGAAACACTACCCAACACTGTGCCATACACATGGTCTTTTCATGTTTGAGCCATTGTTGCAGTCACTATGTTTCTTCTCATTTTGAGTCATGTGACACCAGTAAAAGGAGGTCCTAGGGGCTTTACTCCATTCCCATCATTAAGGTCAATTCTACTTTCAGGAGGCAACTCTTCCCCAGTAGTCTCTTGAATGCCTTCCAGTCTAGGGGGCTCGTTTTCCAGCACTATATTTGACAGTGCTTCTCTTCTATACATAGGGTTTCCAATGGTTAATTGTTTTGGGAGTGAGCTACCAAGGCCTTCTTCCTAGTCTGTCTTGGTCTGGAAGCTCAGCTAATACCTGTCCACCATGGGTAACCCTGTGGGTATCTGAAATATCAGTAGCATAGCTTTCAGCATCACAGCAACACACAAGCCCCCAAAGTACTACAAGCTGACAGACACACAGGGGACCTGACTGGCTGGCTGGATAGATAGATAGATAGATAGATAGATAGATAGATAGATAGACAGACAGAGAGATAGAAGAATATGTATAATTAACTTTATTTTTTATAAAAATGTACTTCCTTCTTCTATATTTTATTTCCCCTTTATAAGTATTGGTAGGGTGCAGAGTAATAAGACTTTTGCTATATCCATTATGCAACTATTATACCACTCAGGCCTACACGTTTGTCAATTTACATATTTCATAGTGACCCTATGCACAACAGGAGAAACACTATTGTCAGTGTTTCTTTGCTATTCATAGGGTTTTCAATGGCAGATTGATTTTTGGGAGTAGGTTGCTGAGTTCTTCTCCCAAGCCTACAGTACCTGGTGTTCCCAGGTGGTCTCCCATCCAAGTACTAACCAGGCCTGACCCTACTTCGCTTCCAAGATCTGATGGGATTGGATGCTGTAGGCTACATATTTTATAGAACCATATAAACTAGAGAAGAAGAAAACAGAAGGAATTTTAATTAGTATGTAATAAAAATCATATGCAATCATGGGTTATATTCTCATTGATTGTTTTCCTTTCTCCTATTTCCCCATGTATTCATACAGTTCCATCATATATTTTGAGATTTTTCCTCTCTCCTTTTTCCTAGCTACTTTATTTCCCCTTTCCTTCCCCACCTCCCCAACCTCAGTTCCCACCCACTAATCCCCTCCCCTCTTCCATACTTTCAACATTATGTCTTAACTTTAGTATTTACTAATGTAATGATGGGGTGGGGTTTAGCTCTGTTGGTAGAGTGCTGCTCTGCATTCTCTGAGGACCCAGGTTTGATCCCCAGCCCTGCAAAAATGGCAGAAAGACTTGGCAGAGTACTCCTAAAGCAATCCTGAAAACAATTGGCCATGGAAAACCCTATGTGTGTCACAATGAGTCAGACACAACTGGACAGCACCTAATAACAACACCAATGTAATGGCTATGACAATATTGTTCACTGCCAAGCCAAGTGATGAATTTTACCACTCCTTTTTTCTTGAGCTATCCTTCATTTTTTTTTCTAGAGATAATTACTGCTTCAGATTTTCCTTCTCTGGTTCTCTATAAACCTATTGGTATTTCCTTACTTATTTTGAATTCTTTGAGCTACAGTTGTCACTAAAGGGAACCTAGTTTTAATTCATTCCTCATGGCCATTGTCTTTTTCCCTCATCTCCATGGGGGCCCTTCATATTCCCTTCTAATTCCAACCAGCTACTTGCTGCAAATGGTGGCCTCATTACTTTCTTTCTTTATCATTCTGAGACTTCATTTCACATTCTCCTATTTTCCAGATCTGGTACCGTCCTGTCCTCCTCCTTATTCACTTCCCCATGTAAATGATTCCTCACTAGTTCCCAAATACATGTATACAAGAAATGTATTTTTACATCTTGTTTATCTGAAATTGTCCTTCAGACTTGATGGATATTTGGGCTAAATATGAAATAGAGATTTAAAGTCATTTCCCCTCAGAATTTTGAAAACTTTGTTCTACTGGTCTTTTCTTTCTGTTGTTTTCTTCAGAAGCCTAATGATATTCTTATTCCTAACCCATTGGGTTTATTTTTTATCTGAAAACTTTTTGGATGTCCTTTTATCCCAAGTGTTCTGAAATTCAGTAATGATACTTGTTTTGTTGTTCTTTCACTGTCCTGAACATTTAGTGGACACACTAGAGTTTTTTTGTTGTTCTATTTTCTTGGATAACTTCTCCCATTTTATTTCCTCTCTAATTTTTACTTTCTGGGAGTTTTATGAGTTTGGCATTGACTATTCTGGACTGTTATTTTCGCTCTTATTTTTCTAAAATGTCTTTTGGACTTAAATCCTTAGAAACTTAGAAACTTAAATCCTTAGAAACTTAGTTTCAACTGTACTTTTATTTCTTTTCTTGATGTTTTTGCCTTGGATATTTAATTTCCAAGACTACTTTCTGTCATCCTCTGATTGTTCATGTTTTATAGCACACTGTTCTTGTTCCAGAGGCTCTATCTTGTTTTGTCTGTTTTTTACATTGTCTTACTATTCTCTAAGTTGTTTTTCCCCATTTATTTGCATTTCAATCACCTACTCTCTCTGCTTCCCCCACCTTCTCAATAGAGGCTTTTCTCAATTCTCTAGTCACCCCAATTTTCTGTTTATATTTAAGAACAAGAAATTGGAAAGAATATTTAAAAGTGTGTGCATGAGAAGGACTAGAAATCTGGCTTTTTCCAAAGAGCCCTTCCCAATGTCTACCATATTTCTCCAAGACCATTCAGTTTGCCAGTTTCCTATGCAAGTATTATAAGTCTGGTCACAGGCATTCTAGAACTAGAGTGCTGTCAGTCCCCCCTAAGCATGCAAATTCCCACTAAATCTCCAGTTTTCATTCTATCCTCTGCCCTCCCTACTATCCTTTGTACTTGCTGTCCCTGTTGTATGACATGTGATGCTTCATTAAGTCATGTTCTTCAGAGGCAAATCTCCACTTTCTCATGGGAAGGTGATAATGTAGGTCACTTGGCTGGGCAACAATGGAGAGGAACCAGGTAGTCTAACTACACCTTATTCAGATTTTCTACTACTTCTCTTTTTCTCTCCCTAAAGCTTATATTATGTCTGCAGCCATAGTCCTGTGGCATCTGATCCCTTCAGATCTTGGAAGCTAAGCAGGGTCAGGCCTGGTTAGTACTTGGATGGGAGACCACCAGGGAATACCATGTGCTGTCGGCTTGGGAGACAGACCCAGCAACTCACTCCCAAAAATCAATCTGCCATTGAAAACCCTATGAACAGCAGAGAAGCACTGACAATAGTGTTTTGCCTATTGTACATAGGGTCGCTATGAGTTGGATACCAACTCGAGGGCACCTAACAACAACAACAAAGCTTATATTTTCTAGAAAGTCTGCTACCTTTGAATTCTGAAACTTTCTTGGACATTTTTCAGGCAAACTTTCTTGGACCCTGTTTATATCTTACCTGTCTGCTCATGACCAAGTTCAGGTGTCCTCCATTCTAATTGATCAGCTGCCACTCAGCCAAGTCTCACTTTTATCTTCCAAATGATTGTTAAAATTCTTACACCTTGGTATCTTTTCTTTGTCCTCCCTCTGTCCTTGTCAGTTTCTAATAATTTTAGTTAATTGTCATTGGAGTGTCATTTCAGGAAGGAGGAATCAGCGGGAGGGTGTGGTCAATGCAGCATATCCGACCAGAATCTACTATGAATTATAAATATCTCATAATAGGTTCCAGATTCTGCAACTGTAGCTCTAGACAGTACAGATTTTCCACTTTCATATGAAAATTATGTGATACAACTTATAATAGTTGCCTCTCCTAAACAATTCCATACAATCTGAGTCAAAACAATTTGGTAATCATTTATTCCAACCCTCTTCTCAATGCCCACGTTATATACCTGGTAGTTGATTTTACAATTTTTAATTGAATCGCTCCAATGAGGAGGAACTTACTTTCACATGAAATTGTCCATTGCATTACAAGTCCTGATGTCTGAACAGTGTGCTCTTAAGTAAATCTGTTAACTCCTAAAATCTAAGTCTCGCAAATAACACTGATTTATTACTTGGCACTATAAACAGTGAAGGGAGAATTCCAAGTCCTCTTAATATAAATGAAGCGTAGAAAATAATGATGTCTGAATTCATCAAATACATCAAATACTTATATGGGCCTCTTAACTGCTTGTCATCCAGGTAGTTGGAACACAATCCTATGCATTCATTGAAGGAAAGGACCTCAAGAAGTCAACCTGGATTTCACAGTAGCAAGACTGATTGCTTTCTTCTTGCTGAAAGTTCTGCCTGGTTGATCGGAAATATTTATAGTGTATTTTCAGAGACTGACTTCTTATTGAAAACTCGTATTTGAAAAGGAATTTAGTTGCTGTGCATTAAACAACTTATTAGTTTCTCATGACTATGGCCTGTATGAGAAAAATGCAATCAGTAGAATCAACGCAAAGATGAAAGTTTCTGCCAGGTCATTTTAATATGTAATATGGAACACCAGTGTAAAAGGATATTTGTCCATCTTTCCACACTGCATTGAAAAAGATTTGAGGTCCTTCAAGGTATTTTCAAACTTTCTTTCCTTAGCAATCCAAAATCTCCTAGGAAGGCCATTAATATAGTTGATCTTATGGAAACTACATGTGACTCTCAAGTTGCAAGTGATGGTGTAGCTCAATATATCATATAGTGGAATTTGGCCTCTATGACTGTCTTATGTGTTCCTGAAGATCCCCTGATGTCACACATATTGGTACTCTTGGCTCTGAGCTGTGAGCAAGCATATTATTTCTAAGAAGTAGATGGAAGCAAAGGGATATGTGAGACAAAACTGGCACATAGAAGTAAAGAGAAAGAACTAGGAGAGAAAGGGAAGCAGGAAGTATAGTGGTTCTTTGGGGGGGGAGATTTCTACATAATCAGCATAATTTTAGTAATTCTTTGATTCTTGCAATTTCATTCATTCATTCAATGAGTATTAATTTTATACCTACTTTAGGCCAACCACATCTCTATGACCTAGGAATAAGCAGGCAGTAAAGCCATCCTTTCTGTCCTCCTGGCACTTATGTTCATGTACCTAGAAGTCCAATCTAACCACAAGCTGGGAAGAGATGACATAAGTGCTAGATCAGTAGTCTTCACCAATAGTTCTGCAATGGTACCTCAGAGAAAATATCAAAGGTGTGGGGAAGAATAGATATCTCAGAGCACAAGGAATTTTGCAATTGAAAACTGGGTGGTCAAGTCATTGAAATGCAATTTGTTTAGTAGAGATTTAAAGGAAATGGATATGTAGCTGACATAGCCATCTAGAAGAAGGCCATGCCAGGAGGATATCAGCAAGTGTAAAGGCAGGAATGGGCATGGTGTGTTTGCAGCACAGTAAGTAGATTGGTCTGGGTGCAGCTAAGTGAGGCAGGAACAAGATCAGAAAGGGAAAAATAGGGGAAGTACAGATTGTAGGGGGCCTTGATTGCCAAGATTTCAGCTCCTCCTTGGCAAAAGACAGTAAACCACTGGAAGACTTTGTGCAGAAGACTGACATGATCTAACTTCTGATTTAATAAGATTGACCTAAGGATCACATCATCATTGACAGAATAGTTTTACATGAACATATCATTTTGCTTAGTCTGTGGGTCAGCATTGATGGATGAAAAGCAAAAAGTAGACGTAATCTTGTGACAAACTGCATTTATTGTCATAGAGAAAGTGCATGCCAGGGGTATATACAGCAGAGGGGGTTAATGGCCCTGATTGCTGTGAAAAAAAAAAAAAGACTTTGAGTGTTAATTATACTAGTCTTTCAATTGCAAGCTGGGGACAACAGCATCTTTATAATGAATTATGAGAAATAAATAAGGAAGGATACCTGTGAATATATGTAATGGAGTGCGTGAGATGTTAGAAGACCTTCAAAAATGATAACTGTGCCCTCAATGAATTATAACAATCAATAAATTTAAACCCATTAATGTAAATTATGACGAGTAAAAATTTTAAATCATCTTAATGATTTTTTTTTGTCTTTGGGGCTTCTACTCTTTGCTTTATCTCAAGAAAATTTCACAAAATCATGTGAAATCCCTCATTTAGAAATTGAAATATTTCATACCAGTTAACATATTCTTGATGATTTTCTTAATCAGAAATGTGTTCAGGAATACACTTATAGGGATGGTCACAAAAGTGGTAGTTTAATTGTGGAAATTATATGGGAACAAACTTAAAATAATAACCGATTAGTTTGTGGTGCATAAATAGATGAAATACTTGTTGTTGTTAGGTGCTGTTGAGTCATGTCCGGCTTGTAGTGACCCTTATAGGGTTTTCAATGGCTGATTGTTTTGTGATTGCCTCCGGAGTGGATTGCCATGGCCTTTTCCCATTTTTTGCGGTGCTGGGAATTGAACTCTGGACCTCAGAGACTGCATAGCAGCGCTCTACCAACTGAGCTAAATCCCTTAGGCAATCTTTTTTTTTTTTTTTTCGATACTGGGAGTTGAACCCAGGGCCTCATGCTTGCATGCTTTGCAAGTGCCGGACCACGGAGCTGCACCCCCAGCCCATTTTTTCCAACTTTTTGAGACAGGGTCTCCCTAAGTGCAGACTGCCTCTGATCTCGAACTTGGCAATCCTCCTGCCTCTGCCTCCAGAGCTGCTGGGATTATAGGCATGCACCACAGCACCCTGCTTCCCTTAGGCAATCTTTAAACCCTATAAATAGCAGAGAAGCACTGACATAGAGCTGGGCATGGCACTGTGTGTGTGTGTGAGGGGTTCATTCTGTTGTACAAAGGGTGGTTGCTATGAGTCAGACCCAACTTGATGGCACCTAATGACAACAACGCCTGCAGCTGTAGCCCTGTGGCATCTGATCCCGTCAGATCTCAGAAGCTAAGCAGGGTCAGGCCTGGTTAGTACCTGGATGGGAGACCGCCTGGGAACACCAGAAGCTGTAGGCTTGGGAGAAGGACCTGGCAACCCCCTCCCTAAAATCAATCTGCCATTGAAACCCTATGAACAGCAGAGAAGCACTGACAATAGTGTTTCCCCTGTTGTACAGAGGGTCGCTATGAGTCGGACACCGACTCGATGGCACCTAACAACAACAACAATGCTAAAGAACTTTTTCCAGTCACTAGAATATAGTTTGATGTTCATTTTCTTCTCAGTGAGTCTCCGATCACACATGATTACCATCTGGGGCGTAGAATTATAATTATAAGAGAGATTTGTGATAATGATGAACCTTTTCAAGCAGGGATTTGAGATAGGGAGATATAAATGAGTTATTTTTGGTACATGAGAAATAAAATACAAGCGTGTTCACCAAAATCTCTTTCTTTTACTCTATCATTCTGGCAAAGAGTAGCATGACTTCTGCTGCATTGTAAGAGCAAAACGGAACAGACTTAGAGTCATCTTATGCCTTTGATGGTGCTTTAGGACAATCAGGCATTTGCCTGTTCCTGTGATCTCCCTTTGTACTGTTTCTGAGGAAATCAAGAGTAGCAATGACTAGCAGCTGCTGAAAATGCGGGAACTATTGCCTGGGGAGGCTGCATTTCCGACTGATATAGTCAGGACCACTCCACATTGGCAAGCTTTCCAAATAGAAACAAAACTAAGGAAAATACAAGTTAGATCTGATGCAAAATTGTCAGAACTGAAGGTGGTTTAAAATAATTAAAACCAGTTTTATTCCAAGGTGATTGAGAGACACTTTGTGATCTACCTCTTTTGTTAGCAGAGTGTTGCCAATTGCCTGTCCCCTTTGTACACGATTTTGGAAAGCCATATGGTATTCAGCATTTCCCTGCTGAGGAGCCCTCAGGCTCTAAGGTGAAAGTCATGGAAAGGACACTACTAATTAAAGCATCTATATATGCATATGCATGTGTGTAGATTTTTTTCTTTTTCTTTTTTCTCTTTCTCTCTTCTACTCTTCCTCCCTTTCTCTCTCTCTGTCTCTTTCTCGCTCCTTCCTCCTATCTCTTTCCTTCTCTCCCTCTCTCTTTCTTTTCTTTCTCTCTTCTCTCTCTTTCATCTCTTCCTTCCTTTCTCTCTCTCTCTCTCTCTCTCTCTCTCTCTCTTTATTCATTTCTTTATTTCTTTCCTTTCTTCCTTTCTTGTCTCACTATACAGCCCTGGCTGGCCTGGAACTTGCTATGTAGCCCAGGTGGGCTCCAACTTGCCATCTTCCTGCCTCTGCCTCCTGAGTGCTGGCATTACAGGTGTGCACCACCACTCCTGGCTTCAATCGTATATATTTCATTGAAATTTACTTTTTAACTGATACATAAAAATATGAAAGTTGAACATTTTTATGGAGGACCTTGTGATTGTTTCAATACATATGTACATTGTATGTTTGAACCAGGGAGAACATACCTATCTCCTTTAACAGTTACCATTTCTTTATGGTGAAAACATTCAAAATCCTTTTTTGTAGCTTTTTGAAATATACAGTCTGTTTTCCTTACCTATAATCACTCTACACTGTTATAGCACACCAGAGCTTTCTGCTCCCTGGATAGTTATAACTTACCCATTGGTCAACCTTTCCTTGCCCTTCACTGCTCCCCGCTTTCCCCAGCCTCTGATAAGCGCCATATTATTTGCAGCTTCAGTGGGATCATTGGAATAGGCAAGGGTTTATTTATTCATTTATTTATTTATCGGCGGGGGGGGGTGATAAGACTTCAAAAGCACTGGCAACTAAAAGAGACAAATGGATCACATCAAACTAAAGAGTTTTTGTACAACAAAGGACACAGTTGACAAAGTGAAGAGACAGTCTACACTGTGGGAGGAGCTGTTTGTAAACTGCTTATCTTTAAAAGGATTAATGTCCAGAATATATAAGGAACTAAAAAATCTCAATAGCAAAATATTATTATATATTATCAAATATTAATTAGATACCTATTGGACACAAAAAGGAAGGGAAAACAGAAGGAGAAAATGAAGACTATTGTGGACCAAATATGTCTATGAATTCTCAAAATTTTTTAAAGTCTATTTTTTAAAGCTATACAGCTTGGCATTATCTAGTGAAATGACCTCTCTCTCTCTCTCTCTCTCTCTCTCTCTCTCTCTCTCTTCCAATGCTCCTCCTTCTCCCTCTTCCTTTCCTACTACTTTGTCTTCTCTGTAGCTACTTGGAATTTTTATTATCATCAAGACTATGCCTTTCCATGACCAGAATTATTATCTGAATTATTATGAAAGGAAAAGTACATTTTACTAAAATGACTCACTCGAGAATTTTGCCATCATCCGCCTCCTCTTTTACTCAATGTATATTGTCTGTTTCTTTTTCTTCAGATTCATAGTTATTTCATATTACCTATTTCAATGGTCTCTTCAGTACTGTAAATATGCCTGTGTGTTCCCTTTTTGTACTTAATATGTAGAAGTCAAAGGATGAAAAATGATGTTTGTTTTTCAAAATAAATTTTTATAACACCTATTGGAGGAAGAAAGCCAGTGAAACATGATTGTTTCTGGAGCACATTACAGGTAATTGTCAATGCTACTTTCCAGCAAAAATGCAATACTAATACAACTAGAAAAAGTGACAGAAAGGCAAAATGCACATATCCAGATTTTAGAAGCTGTTTGAAAGCCACTGCTTAAGTCCTTCTTTGTTCTCCTGGGAATTTTGATTCCTTTGGTTACATGAAAGCAGTTTTCCACTCTACCCTGTCAAACATCTAGGCCTGGTTACAAGCTATTGCTGTGTTCTTGCTAGCTCAATTGAGAACAATCTGTTTCCTTCTTAATTTTTAGCTAAGCTTTATGAATGAAATGTGATTACATCTCGCAAAACTATGGAAACATCATAATAACATATGGGGAGCCTTCCTGTAGTGCCAGTTTGCTATTTTCATCTAATAACAGATTTCAAAAATCCAATTAGACAGTTTGAAAAAAGAAAGCCAGAGTTAAAAATATCTGACTGTTTGACTCAGCACTGCAGGGAATAGTTTATAGGCCAATCATTCATGGTGAATAGGATCATAGTGGTGAGAAGCTCGCCTCTCTAGCCCATTAGAATAATTTTTTACTCCTCACACTGCTCCTAAAGCATTCTACTTAATTATACCATGTAAATAGCAGGCATTCTCACTCCCGTTATGGGAAGGAAATCACGTTCATTTGCCCACACAATACCATCCTTGGGTGTTAAGGGATTAGAGTTGACCTAATGGGGAGACAAACAGATGGTTTAGGAAATGAGACATGATTTTTCATAGATGGTTAATGCATGGGAAAAGAAATGAGGGATCTATCTATGCGTGCTTACTGAATAATTCTTAAATGACCTTATTTCTTTTGGTTTTGTAACTATGTTAGAAATAGATGAATCAATTAAGAAATCATTTTTCACCTATTAGATGATAGAATAAAATTGTTCAGTGTTGTCAAGGTTGTAAGGAAAGAGGTATTCTCAAGCACTGGTGGTGGGAATATAAAATGATTTTTTTAAAACTTACCATGTGAAAATATAGTTATTCTCTAAAAGCATGTAGGCTAAATAATATAACCAGAGAGGCAGTAAAAGACTCTCTATATAGATACTCATTGAAGTAGTACATGTAATAAGGAAAACCTGGAAGCAACCTAAATGTGCAAAATAAAAGAATGGGATATTCACGGGAAATATAACAAATACAGGGTTAAATGAAAAAATATGTGCAATCTTGACCCAAGTAAATTTTAATATACTATAAATATTTGGAAGAATATTAATGCCCCTCAAAATAAATAATGATTTCTACAAAGTAGTGTTTTTTAAATTTTTGTTTTCTTTTATAGGCCTTTCAGGATTATCCACATTTCTATAATAAGCATGAACACCATAGTGTATCATGTAGAAAGATGCAAAATAAATGGGCCATTGGCACATGCCTGTATCCTTATGACTTGGGAGGTTGAGGCAGGATGTTCATGAGTTTGAGGCCAGAGGCAGCCTATGTAACTTAGCAAGACTCTGTCTCAAAATAAAAAATAAAGAATAAAATAAAGGGTTGGGGTGTAGCTCAGTAGTAGAGCACTTGCCTAGCATGCATGAGGCCCTGAGTTTAACCCCTAGTACTGGAAAACAATAACAAAACCAACCAACCAAGTAAGCAAATAAAAACAGGTTAAGATCATGGGCTTTGCAATGGAGATCTAAGTTTGAATCCCATTTCTAGCATTTATTAAAAATATAACTGTAGACTGGGTGCTGTGGTACATGCCTGTAATTCCAGTGACTTGGGAGGCTGGGGCAGCCTGCACAAGTTAACAAGAACTTGACTCAAAAATAAAAAATATAGAAGGGTTTGAGGTGCATTCCAGTGGTAGAACACTGATAAAAATATGGGCAAGGCCCTAGGTTCAGCACCCAAATACCACACACACACACACACACACACACACACACACACACACACACACACCCTCTCTCTATTCAGGAAATTACTAAGCTTCTCACTTTACTTTCCTCATCTAAAATATAAGGGTATTAATGCTATCTATGTCTTCTTTGTTGTCATTAGGTGCCATTGAGTTGGGTCCAAGTCATGTTGACGCTATGTACAACAGAATGAAACACTCCTTGACCCTGTGCCATGGCTGGCACTATGTCAATGCTTCTCTACTATTCATAGGGTTTTTGATAGCTGATTGTTTCAGGAGTGGGCCATCAGGTTCTTCTCCCACTTTTGTCATTCTGGGGATCAAACCCAGGGCCTCAGAGAGCACAGAGCAAGCACTTTACCAACTGAGCTAAATGAGTTCCTTTATTTAGGCGATTTTAACAATGTATGCTTAGCATAAAATATATTTCTCTAAATGACTATTATTCAAATTTATGCACCCACCACAAATGAAGAAAGGGAAGACTTCTATCAGCTTCTACAATCTGAAATAGATCAAACATGCAATCAAGACATACTGATAATCACTGGTGACTGGAATGCAAAGGCTGGAAACAAAGAAGAAGGCTCAGTAGTTGGAAAATATGGTCGTGGTGACAGAAATGAAGCTGGAGATCGCATGATAGAATTTTGTCAGACCAATGACCTTTTCATTGCAAATACATTTTTTCAACATCATAAACGGAGACTATACACATGGACTTCACCAGACGGAACATACAGGAATCAAATTGACTACATATGTGGAAAGAGA
>VMDO01014906.1:0-52967 GCA_007922755.1 Pedetes capensis | reverse complement strand
ATCAAGAGGTTTTGTAAATAAGAAAACTATATATGTATCCACATGGTTACCTTTTTGGTCTCTTCGTTTTTTATGTAGATTCATTTGTTCATATAGATATTTATTTGTTAATGTACATCTGGTGTTTTCTTTCTACCAGAAAGACTTCTATTAGCATTACTTATAATACTGGTCCACTGGTGATGAATTATTTCAGTTCCTTATGTCTGCATAAGTCTTCATTTTTCTATCTTTTTGAAAGAATTTCAGTTAGGCACAGAATTGTAGGTTGACTTTCTTTTTCTTTCAGTCCTTTAAAGATATTGCTCTGCTATTTTCTGGCTTACATTGTTTCTGACGAAAAATATGCTATCCTTTTAATCTTTGTTCTTGTGTACGTAGTATGTCTTTTCCTGGTTCTTTTTACAAGATTTTTCTTTGTCAGTGGTTTTTGAGCAACTTGACTTTGACATCTTTCTGTTTCCTGTGATTAGAGTCTGTTGAACTTCTTCAGTTTGTAAGTTTACATATTTGTCATAGTTAAGAAAATTTGGTTATTGTTTCTCCTAAGAATTTTTCTTTGCCTTCTTTTCTCTCCTGTCCTGGGAGATACACACACACACACATACACACACACACACAGAGGGTGCCCCAAAAATGTATATACATCTTGGGACAAGAACTTTCCATTTTGCTGTTATAAGAATGTGTCATATGCTTGTTGTGCTAACTCCTGCGTCACATGCACATTGTTTGGTAGACTTCTGGGGCTACTATGTGAACTGTTCCAACAGAATAGCAGAAGAAGCTGGACTCGTTGATGTACAAAGCCTCCTGTATCTTCCCTTGTGCCCATCACACACAGTACTATGTGTCTCAAACTTATCACAAATGTGTGCAATGGTTAGGCCTATCAGAGGTTCTGTTGCATACGCACATCTCTGTTGTCGTTGCATTTCCACAACATTCTCGAATTTCTAACACCACTTCAAAATGGTCTTGTGTTCCTCAAATGACAACCATACTTCCACCATTTTCTTTGACTGCCCTGTTTGTCACATGGGGGCACTAGCATTCATTAGATTAACAACATCTTTTCAACAATCATCATACTACACATTGTTACCATAATTCAATTCAACTCCCAAAAGAAATACATAGATATAATCTCTTAAAATGTATATACCTTTTTGTACCCCCTGTATATATAATGCTGCCAGTAGTCATCTCACAGATCACTTACGTTCTGTTCAGTCATTTTCAGAATTATTCCTGTATAAGTTTCTTTTTGGATTATTTTTCTTACTATCCTCTCAAGTTCACTAATCTTTTTTTAAGTCTCTACCCATCTCTACCCCCTAATCTTTTAATAATTGCAAGATCTAATCTGCTTTTAATCCCATCCAATGTATTTTATATCACAGGCATTATATTTTCATCTCTACAAGTTCATTGTCCATCTTTTTCATATATTCTATTCTCTCTCCAACATGCTTATTTTTCCTCTACATATTTGGAATATAATCATTGTTTTAATACCCTTGTCTACTAATTCTATCATCTATGCCATTTCTGGGTCTGCTGCTTTTGATTTTTTTTCTTTATTATGAGTCATTTTTCCTGCTTCCTTGAATACCTGGTAATTTTTAGTGGATGCCAGATACTGTAAATTTTATGTTGTTTGGTACTGAAATTTTTGTAATTCTTTTAATAATTTTAGCTTTTTCCTAAAATGCAGTTAAGTCACATGGAAACAGTTTGGTTCTTTTGAGATTTGCTTTTCGTCTTTGTAAGAGGGAATTTGGAAAGGTAAACAAAAGTAAAATTGAATTTTCCCTATTGCCAAATGGAAAAGAAAACTTTTCTTGTAATATTTCCTTAAGAAACCTAGAGTTTGTGGATCTTTCCTCTTTCCCTTTCATATGTATGTAAATCTTTTTAAAGACTAAATAAGCCTCTTGCCAGTTTTATAACTCAGGAATGTATTTTTTAAGGGATTTGGAAGCCATCTCTTTGAAATGTGAATGTCAAGGAAGATAGCAGCCTTATCTTCCTGTCATCCTGGGACTTTAGCCTAGATGTCTTGCTCTAAGCTGTAAGCACCTGCTTGTCATAGAGATAGAAGTTTGATTTTTCCTTCAGATAAAGGCAATTAGCTAGCACAGATGGCTACTTCAATTACTAGGTGAACTTAGGATGAACTATAAAAGAATGTACTGTAGTTTCCCCTTACCTGCCTATATACATTCTAAGACATTGCACAGATGCCTGAAACCGTGGATAGTACTGGACCCTATATATATTTTTCCTACATTTATTTTTCTATGCATTCTTATTATGTGGTTTAATTTAAAACTAGACACAGAAATTAACAATAAAAATAGAACAATTACAACAATATAATGAAATAAAGTTATTCAACACATAAATTATTTATTTCTGGAATTTTCCATTTAATATATTCTTAGTTGACCTTGGGTAACTGAAACCATGGAAAGTGAAGCCATAGATAAAGGGGGATTACTCCGTAGTTGCCCTTCAGCATCTTAGAGGGATTGGTTCCAGAACTCCCCAAGGATACCAAAATCCTAACATGTTCAAGTCCCTTACATAAAATGGTGTCATATTTGCATATAATCTATGCACATCTTCCTATATACTTTAACCATGTTCAAATTACTTATACTTAATGCTATGTAAATAGCTGTTACACTGTATTGTTTAGGGAATAATGATAAGAAAAAAAGGTCTGTATATGCTCAGTATAGATGCAACTTTTTTCTTTGAATATTTCCAATCTGTAATTGGTTGAATCCCCAATGCAGAACTCACAGATATGGAGGGTTGACTATATAGAAAACAGTGCTATCAAGTCCTCTTACATCAGGACAATTTATTATCTCTCTTAAGAACATGTGTGTAACAGATACATGGACTACATAAAAACAGGATTATTTCTGCCTTTGCAATCTCATTAGCAGACTGCCTGTGATGCATCCCAGTCTGGTTTAAGGCTTATTTGATAATAAAACTGTTTTCTTTCTTTTCTGTGCTCATGAAGAGGATTTTCTAGGTTGGCAGAAAATTTTACTTTTTAATTTTCCCCCAACAGATCAGAACATCTGTTTAAGACTAATATTGCCCTGAACTGAGGCAACACTCTTCTGAGTAGTCTACTCAAAGCTCCAGCACTGTTAGAGTTCCAAAACTTGTTCTACATGCTCACAACTTGTGACTCCAATCCCTGGCATTGGGCAATCTCTCTCCATGCACAAGCTGATCAGTTCTCAGCTGAAGACTCAAGAGTCTCTGTGCGTATTTCCTGAGTGTGTTTGCTCTAACTGTCTCTCTCCCTCTTCCTCTCCTCTAACTCTTTTTCCACCATTCATACCTGACCCTATGAATCTAATCACCTTGTATCCCTCCTTAAATTTGCTTTATATTTTGCCCTTTTTCCAACCTTATTGGAGTGTGGCTAACAAGTGCAAGTTATATACATTTAGAATATAAAACATGATGCTTTGATATATATACACATTGTGAAATGATTACTACAAATCAAGCTGGTTAATATATACTCCTTACATGTATGCACACAGTCACTGTGTGTGCATATATGTGCTTGGAACACTTGAGATATACTCTCTTAGCAAATTTCAAGGCACAGTGCATACTGTTAGCAATAGTCACCACACTGTACATTAGGTCTCCAGTACTTATTCATTTCTGTCTTCTTAACTCAGGGAGATGGCCAGACTCTGGTTAGATTCCCCCTGCCTGTGCTGTGACCTGAAAACCCTCCCTAGGCAATTAGCTGATGTGATCATAACTCACTTTGTTTCCATTCTCTCAAGAATCAGTATTCTTTGATGCCTGATGTCCCATGCCTGAAAAACATTGTTTTATATAATCTATGCATTCATTTTATTTATTTAAAACAATAAGTTAAACCCTGTTCATTTTACTTCATCATGAGCAGAAGAGAAAGTCTTTGTATGTTTTTAACCATATTATCTTATTTTCTCCTACTTTTTTAACTCTCTTGTATTAATCACTTTAAAAACCCTGTCTAGCTAGGCATGGTGGCAAATGCTTATAATCCCAGCATTTGGGAGACTGAGGCCAAAGGATCAAGAGTTTGAGGCAATGTTGGGCTACATAGTGAGTTCAAGTTCAGCCTGGGCTACATCGTGAGACCCTGTCTCAAAAAAGAAAACTACTTCTCTAATGATTTTGAAGTAATTCTTATAAGCCCTTTCTTTTGGAGACAACTGTTTTTTCCACCCATTGTCCTGGACAAATGATGAACTTCCTTGCCATATTTCTGGTGAAATTTTACTAGTTTCCTTTGTATAAAGAAGTAGTTCGTGGCTCAATTAATGGAATTCAGTTCTTCCTTCGTGGGCTTGTCTTATGTCTCCCAGAGCATATTAAAACTCAAGTCCCTAAAATGTAGTGGTTCCCAACCTTTTCTTCCCAGGACCCAGTGACACCTGCAAATTACTAAGTTTTATTTTGGGTAACATGAAGTAAGCAAACTCCATGCTGGCTTTCCGTAAATACAGCTGTAAAACTTAGACAAAAGACATGGACAGCTAGCAGAGAACTTTTAAAGTAAACAGTAGAGAATGGATTGATGAAGAAAACAGATTTCATAGTACCACTGAATTTTCTGTCAGTTTACCGCTTTAGGACACATAGCAGTCCAAAACTCAAAAGTATGTACAAAAAAACTACAAAATGCTGATGGAAGAAATCAGCGAAGGCTTATATAAATGTGTTGTTGTTGTTAGGTGCCATTGAGTCAAGTCTTACTTATGTAGGAACATATTATGTTCATGAATTTGAAGACTCAATATAATAAAGATGTAAATTTTCCCCAAGATAATCTATACAATTCCAATAAAAATCTAAGCAATACTGTTGTCAATATTGGCAAGCTGATTCCAAAATTCTTATGAGAAGAAAAGGGAATAATAATAACTACAATTTTAAAGAGAATAAAGTTGAAGTAATCACACTACCTGATTTTCAGACTTACTATTAAGTTACAGAAATCATGACAGTGTAGTATTGATGGAAGAAAACACTTATAGATCAATGCAGAATAGATCCAAAAGGAGACCCACACCAATACAGCCATCTGATTTTTGATAAAGGTTCAATTGCATTTCAACAAATAAACAAATGATACTGAACAACTGGACATTCATATACAAAAAGGTGAATCTCAACCTTAACTTCACAACTTATACAAAATTAATTCAAAATCAATAAAAGATCTAAATGTAAAACATAAAACTATGAAACTTTCTACTGAAAATGTAGAAGAAAAAATCTTCAACAACTTGGAGTTAGGTAAAGACTTTTCTTATATAATACTAAAAGTATGATCCAAAAAAGAAAGCTGCTAAATATGACTTCATCAAAACTGTGTATTCTGTGAAAGACACTGTCCATAGAATGATTAGAGAAAGCTACAGACCAGGAGAAAAGATTTGCAAATAACATATATGACAGAGGGCTTATGTTCAGCAGATATATTTTTAAAGCTCTCACAGATTAACAGTAAGAAAATGAAAACTTTATTTAAAATTGACCAAAGGACTTCAAAAATCTCATAAACAAAGAGGACATATGAGGCATGCCCAGTGGAACATGCCTGTAATCCCAGTGACTCAGGAGGCTGAGGCAGGAGAGTTGTGAGTTCAAGGCCAAAGGCAGTCTGTGCAATTTAATGAGACCTTGTCTCAAAGCAAACGAAAAAAAAATTAAAAAGCATCTGGGGCTGCAGTTCAGTAATAGAGCACTTGCCTGGTATGTGTAAAGCCCTGAGTTCAACCCCCTAGCATTGGAAAAACAAAGAGGACATATGCATGAAAACAAGCACATGAAAAGTTTTTCAGTATTATGCATCACTAGGAAAATACACATTAAAACCATATTGAGATACCACTACACACTTACTAAAATGGCTAAAATAAAAAACACTAACAACAACAACTGCTAGCAAGGATGCTGACCAACTAGAACTCTTTTACGTTGCTCTTCAAAATGCAAAATGATACCACCACTTTGGAAAACAGTTTGGAGTTTCTTCTAAAGTTAAACATATGCTTGCCATATGATCTGGCAATCCCACTCCTGGGTATTTACCTCAAAGAAATATTCTCACAAAACCTGTACATAAATGTGCATAGCAGTTTTATTTGTAATAGCACCAAAATGGAAATAACCTAAATGTTCTTCTGTGAGTGAATGGATAAACAAGCTGTGATACTACTCAGCAACAAGGAACAAACTATTGATTCACCCAACAACTTGAATGGATTTCAAAGGCGCTATGTTGAGGGAAAGAAGCAAGACCTAAAAGGTTACATATTGTATGATTCCATTTATTTCACATTCTCAAAAAGATGTAACTATAGCGATAGAGAACAGATTAGTAGTTGTCAGAGCTTAGGGTGAGGATAAGGTATGACAAAGGAATAGCGAAAAGGGAACGTTTTTGGATAATAGATTCTTCTTAAGCTGGGTAGGTTGGCACACGTCTGTGATCACAGCACTAGAGAGGCTAAGGTAGGAGGATTGCAAGTTCAAGGCTAGCCTGGGCCATGTAGCAAGCCCTATACTGCTCTTTATTCTTATTGTGCTAATGGTTACATGAATCTATATGAGAGTTAATCATCAAACTGTGTGCCAACAAAGCCAGTTTTACTACATGTTAATTTAAAAATAAAAATTAAAAGTTATTGAATATCCTAAAGAGCTCTCATTTATGTGGGTTATATATAGATCAATGTTTACCATACTAGAAGTTAATAACTACTGAAACATTTAAATTATTAGTGAAAGTACATGTTGCTTAAATACCATGCTTTAATGAAAACGATATATTCCAAAATAAGCAAAAACTTCATTCCATAGTTTTGTAAATCACTTTAATGTCTTGCTTAATGGAAGGAAGATGGATTTTCATATCTGCTTCTACATCTAATCTGTCGTAAAATTATAGGTCCTGCAACCTTGAGAACATTCTACTGGCACTTAATAGAAAGAATAATAAATTTGAAGCCAGGCATGGTGGCCCACGCCTGTAATCCCAGCAACTGGGAAAGCAGAGGCAGGAGGAGCGCAGGTTTGTAGGCCAGAAGTAGCCTGTGTAACTTGGCAAGACCCTGTCTCAAGATAAAAAGAAATTTAAAGGGGGGCTGGAGGTGCAGCTCAGTGGTAGAGCACTTGCAAAGTATGTGTGAGGCCCTGGGTTCAGTCCCCAAGTAACATCAAAAAAAAAAGGTAAATTCATAAACATCCCAATATTATTGTGAAAATAGTTTCCACTTTGTTGGCCTCCAAAACAATCATGGAGTCTACTCAAGGACCTCGTCCGTCCTTCCTTCCTTCCTTCCTTCCTTCCTACCTTCCTTTCTTCCTTTTTCTTTCTTTCTTTCTTTCTTTCTTCCTTTTTTCTTTCTTTCTTTCATTCCTTCTTCAGAATCTCACTATGTAACCCAGTCTGGCCCGTACCTCTCCATGTAGCCCAGGGTGGCCTCAAATTCATGTTGATCCTCCTGCCTCTGTTCTGTTTTGTGTGGTTTCCTTAAGTTTTTCATGGTGTTTCTATCTTTTCTATGGTGGGCTTGATCTGCTTGTTTGCTTCTAATGTGACTTAAAATATTTTTCTTCTCTCTTTTGTTCTGAGATTAATAAACTTGACTTTTAAATATCTTATTGTCTTATCTTCTTTGAAACCTTACAATTCTTCATCGTATTATTTTACTTTTTATACCATTTTATTTATAAACGTTAATGGGGTACAGAGTAATAAGTCATTTGCTATATCCATTATGCAACTATTAAATCAATTTTTCTTACACATACATCATCTTACATATTTTACAGAACAGTATAAAGAAGAAAAGAAAAACGTAGGAATTTTAATTAATTTGTAATGAAAATCATATGCAGTCATGGGTTATATTCTCATTGATTTTTTCTTCCCTTTTTCCTTGTATTCACATACTTGCATCATGTATTTTGAGATTTTTCTCTCCCTCTTTACCTCTCTACATTGTTTCCCCTCCCCTTGCCCTCTTCCCCAACCTCTGCTCCCACCTGCTGACCCCTTACCCCTCTGTTTTCTGATCTTCTTGTATTTTCCACTCGGAGATAGGTATGATTATTCATTTTTCTATATATAAAATATGTATATTTTTCTTCCTTTAAGTTAGATTTAGCTTCCACATGTTTTCAGTCTAAGTTAATCCACTTAAAATGATGTTCTCCAGTTCCATCCATTTTACTTCAAGTTACATAATTTTATTCTGCCTTATTTCTGAGTAATTCCACTATGTTTATATACCACAAGTTTTCTTTCTTTCTTTTTTATTTTATTTTTTTTCAGTACTTGACGGTGGAACCCAGGGCCTCACACATGCATTTCAAGCTCTATCACTGAGCTGCAACCCCAGCCCATGTTTTATTTTTGTCTTGAGAGAGGGGCTCACTAAGATACATAGGCTGCCTCTGGCCTAGAACCTATAATTCTCTTGCCTCTGCCTCCTGAATCACTGGGCTTACTGGAATGAGCCACCATGTCCGAAGATACCACAATTTTTTAATCAACTTCTCTGTTGATGGGCACCTTGGCTGATTCCATAAACATGCAATTGTTTGTTTGTTTGTTTGTTTGTTTGTTTTGGTTTTTGTGGGGTTTTTGCTTTTTTTGTTGTTGTTGTTGTTATTGTTGCTGCTGCTCTTTTTGCGGTACTGGGGGTTGAATGCAGGGCCTCGCATTTGCATGCTTTGCAAGTGCTGGACCACTGAGCTACACCCACAGCCCATTTTTTTTTTTTACTTTTTTGAGACAGGGTCTCACTAAGTTACCCAGACTGACCCTGGTCACAAACTTGCGATCCTCCTGCCTCTGCTTCCCAAGCTGCTCGGATTGCAGGCATGGGCCACTGTGCCCGGCTCTATAAACTTGCAATTGTGAAGAGTGCTGCATTAAATGTGGACATGCAGGTGTCTTGTGGTGTGTTGACTTATCTTCCTTTAGCTATATTCCCAGGAGTGGTATAGCTGGGTCATGTGGTAGTTCTCTCCCATGTGTCTTGTCAGCTTGTAGTGCTGTGGGGGCTTGTGTGCTGCTGTGATGCTGAAAGCTATGCCACCAGTATTAACAGATATCAGCAGGGTCACCCATGGCAGACAGGTTTCAACTGAACTTCCAGATTAAGACAGACTAGGGAGAAAGACATGACTAAATTACTCCCAAAACAATTAGCCATTGAAAACCCTATGAGTAGCAGAGAAACACTGTCAAATATATGCCAGAAAATGCACTCCCTGGGTTAGAAGGCACTCAGAAGATGACTGGGGAAGAGTTGACTCCTCAAAGTAGAATCGACCTTAATGACCCTACCATGTAAAGCCCCAGAGACCACCATTTGTTGATGTGGTATGACTCAAAATGAGAAGGAGCAACTGTAAACATCCATACTAATTGGAAAGTGGAATGTATGTAGTAGAAATCTAGGAAAACTGGAAATTGTCAAAAGGGAAATGTAGAGCATGAACATTGACATTCTAGGCATCAGTGAGCTAGAATGGACTGATATGGGCCTTTGTGGTTTTTTGTTTGTTTGTTTTGTGGTATTTGTTTGTTTGTTTGTTTGTTTTTGTGGTACTGGGGGTTTAACCCAGGGCCTCACGCCTGCATGCTTTGCAAGTGCTGGACTACAGAGCTGCGCCCCCAGCCCTTTTTTTTTTTTTAACTTTTCTGAGACAGGGTCTCGCTAAGTTACACAGACTGCCTCTGGTCTCAAACTTGCGATCCTCCCACCTCCACCTCCCGAGCCACTGGGATTACAGGCATGTGCCACCGAGCCCAGCAATATGGGCCATTTTGAATCAGATAATCATATGGTCTACTATGCCAAGAATGACACATTAAAGAGAAATGGGGTTGCATTCATCATCAAAAATGAGATCTCAAGATTTGTCCTGAAGTACAGTGCTGTTAGTGATAGAATAATATCCATATGCCTACAAGGAAGGGCAGTTAATGACTATTACTCAAATTTATGCACACACCACTAAGGCCACAAATGAAGACAGGGAAGATTTTTACGAGTGTCTGCAACCTAAAATTGATCAAACATGCCCTCAAGATGCATTGATAATTACTGGTGACTGGGATGCAAATCTTGGAAACAAAGAACACTCAGTAGTTGAAAAATATACCCTTGGTAACAGAAACAATGCAGCAGATCCTATGAAAGAATTTTGTCAGCCCAATGACTTTTTCATTGCAAATATATTTTTTCACCAATGTAAATGGTGACTATACACATAGAATTCACCAGATGGAACATATAGGAACCAAACTGATTATATTTGTGGAAAAAGATGATGTAAAGCCTCAATAGCAAAAGTCAGAACAAAATCAGGTACTGATTGTGGATCAGACCATCAACTGCTCATGGGCAAGTCCAAACTGAAACTGAAGAAAACTAGAACAAGTATACAAGAGCCAAGTTATGACCTTGAGTATATCTCGCCTGAGTTCAGAGACCACCTCAAGAAGAAGTTTGATACATTAGGCACTAATGATCAAAGACCAGATGAGTTGTGGCATGACATCAAACACATCATTCATGAAGATGCAAAATGTTATTTAAAAGAAAGGAATAAAAGACAAGAACAAATTACATGTTAAAAGAGACTCTGACGTATGCCCTTGAACATTGAGCAGCTAAAGTAAAAGGAAAACATGACCAAGTTAAGGAGCTAAACAGAAGATTTCAAAGGGCAGCTCGAGAAGACAAAATCAAATATTATAATGACATGTTCAAAGAGCTGTAGATAGAAAACCAAAAGGGAAGAACATGCTATGTTTTTCTCAAGCTTAAAGAATTGAATAAAAATTAAAGCCTCAAGTGGCAATAGTGAAGAATTCTACAGGGAAAATACTAAATGGTGCAGGAAACATTAAAAAAGATGGAAGGAATACACAGGGTCATTATACCAAAACGAACTGGTGGATGACCAACCATTTCAAGAGGCTGCATATGATTAGGAACCAATAGTACTAAAGGAAGAAGTGGAAGCTGCCTTGAAGAAACTGGTGAAACACAAGACTCCAGGAACTGATGGAGTACCAACTGAGATGTTTCAACAAACAGATGAAGTACTGGAGATGCTAACTTGTTTATCCTAAGAGATTTAGAAAACAGCTACCTGGCCAACTGACTGGAAAAAATCTATATTTTTGCCTATTCCCAAGAAAGAGTATTCAACCAAATGTGAAAATTATCTAGCAATATTATCAATATCTTACACAAGTAAACTTTTGCTAGAGATCATTGAAAAGTGACTGAAGCAGAATATTGACAGGGAACTCCTGGACAATCAAGCGAGATTCAGAAGAGGTGTGGAACCAGGGATGTTATTGCTGATGTCAGATGGATATTAGCCGAAAGCAGAGAATACCAGAAAGATATCTATCTATGTTTTACTGACTATCCAAAGGCATTTGACTGTGGATGACAACAAATTATGGATTACATTACAAGGAATAGGAATTCCAGAGCACTTACTTGTACCCATGAGAAATCTGTACATGGACCAGAAGGCAGTCATTTGAACAGAACAAGGAAGAACTGCATGGTTTAAAATCAAGAAAGGTGTGTGTCGGGGTTGTATCCTTTCACCATAACTCTTCTATCTCTATTCTGAGCAAATAATCTCAGAAGCTGAAATTTATGAAGAAGAATGTGGCATCAGGATTGGAGGAAGACTCGTTAACAACCAGAATTATGCAGATGACACAACCCTGGTTGCTGAACATGAAGAGGATTTGAAACATTTACTGATGAAGAACAAAGGACACAGCCTTCATTATGGATTGCACCTCAACATCAGAAAACAAAAATCCTTACATCTGGGACAGTAAGCAAATTCATGGTAAATGGAGAAAAAATTTAGGTTGTCTAAGATTTTACTTTACTTAGGTCTACAATAAACACCCATGGAAATAGCAGTTAAGAAATCAAAAGACACATTGCATTGGGAAAAGCTGTTGCAAAAGATCTCTTTAAAGTGTTGAAAAATAAAGACGTCACATTGAAGACAAAAGTGTGCCTGACTAATCCCATTTCATTTTCAGTCACATCATATGGTTGTGAAAGCTGGATGTTGAATAAGGGAGATAGGAGAAGAATTGATGCTTTTGAATTACGGTGCTGGAGGTGAATATTGAATATACCATGGACTGCCAAAAGAATAACAAATACATCCTAGAAGAAGTGGAACTAGAGTGTTCCTTGGAAGCAAGGGTGGCTAGACTGCATCTGACGTATTTTGGACATGTCAGGATGGACCAATCCCTGGAGAAGGACATCATGTATGGGAGAGTGGCAGGTCAATGAAAAAAAAGAAGACCCTCAACCAGATGGATTGACACAGTGGCTGCAACAATGGGCTTAAATGTAAAAAAATCATGTGGCTGGCACAGAGTTCAGGAGTGTTTCATCCTGTTGTACATAGAATTGCTATGAGTCAGATGTGACTCAATGGCACCTAACAATAACATGGGCCAAGAACAGTGGCGCATGCCTGTAATCCCAGTGACTCGAGAGGCGAAGGCAGGAGCATCGCAAGTTTGAGAACAGAGGCAATCTGCATAATTTAGTGAGACCCTGAATCAAAAAAAGTAAAAAGAAAATGGGCTGGGGGTACAGCTCAGTGGTACAGCACTTGCAAAGCATCCAAGCACGAGGCCCTGGGTTCAACCCCTGGTACCGGAAAAAAATAAAACAAAACATGAGAGTTCTATTCTTAGTTTCCTAAGGTACTTCCATATTGATTTCCAAAGTGGCTGAACTAATTTACACTCCTATCAGCAGTGTAAAAGTGTTCCTTTTCTCCACATCCTCACCAGCACTTGTAATTATTATTATTTTTGTGGTTGTTAATCTTGGTCACTCTTACTGGCATTAGATGGAATCTCAGTTGTTTTGATTTGTTTTCATTTGTTGTGATTTTCATTTCCCTAATGACTAGTGATACTGAGCATTTTGTCATGTGTTTATTGGCCACTTGTATTTCTTCTTTTGAGAATTGTCTGTTCAGTTCCATTGCCCACTTATTTATTGGGTTGTTACCTTGGTGTTTGATTTCTCAAATTCTTCGTATATTGTAGAACTTAGCCCTCTGTTAGATGTGTAAGGTGAAATAGTTTTCTCCCATTCTGTGGGCTTTTCTTTTACTCTGTTGTTTCCTTTGCTGTACAGAAGCTTTTTAGTTTTATGTAATTCCGTTTGTTGATTTGATGTCTGTAATTGCAAGAGGTACTCATAGTGGTTATCATAGCAGAAAAAGCAGGACTTGTTGCTATGAGAGCCCTCCTGGATCTTCCCTTGTGTGTATCACGCACAGTACTATGCATCTCAAACTTACCATGATGTATGTCATTGTTAGGCATGTTGAAGGTTCTGTTGCATTCTCACACCTCCATTGTTGCTGTACTTTCACAATGTTCTCAAATTTCAGATACCACTTCAAAGTTTTCTCACACTGTTTGAATGACAACCATGCTTCCATTGTTTTCTTTGACTGGTCTGCCTGTCACATGGTGGCACTAGCATTCATTTGATTAGCACCACCTTTTCACTACACATTGCTACCAAAATTCATTTCAACGTTAAAAAGTAATCCATGGATAACATCTCTTAAAATATGTATACATTTCTGACACCCAAGTATATCCTGCCAATTATTCTCCATTGTTGCATAAAGAGTTTTATCATTTTCAACAGCTTCATTTTAGTCCATTGTGTAGTGATACCATAATTTATTTAACCATCCCTTTATTAGTAGACATTTAGGTTGTTTCCAATGTTGCAATAAAAAAACTTACACATAAATGTGTGCATGTGGGCAAGTATATCTATAGGGTAAATTCCTAGAAATGGAATTGCTTAGTTTAAGCAAGTGCATTTGTAATTTTGATCTGCTCTTCTTCTCCTCCTCCTCCTTCTCCTTTAATTTACCTTTAATTTATTGAGCACTTGGGATGGTGCCAAGAATTGTGCTAATGACTTTACATACGTTATCTCTTTAAATCTTCATAATAACTCTTTGAGAAAAGTTCTATTAGTATAATCTACATTTTAAAATTGAGGTATAATTCACATACTATAAAATTCACCCTTTAAAACTGGGCACAGTGGCACATGTCTGTAATCCCAGCGGCTCAGGAGGCAGAGGCAGGAGGATCACAAGTTCATGACCAGAGGCAGTCAGCGCAATTTAGCGAGACCCTGTCTAAAAAAGCAAAACAAATGGGCCCTGGGTTCAACCCCCAGTACCACACACACAAAAAAAAAATACACCCTTTAAAAGTATACAATTCAGTGGCTTTTGGTATATTCACAAGATTGTGCAGTAATCACTAATTCCAGAACATTTTCATCACCCCAAAAAGAAACCCTGTATCTATTACTAGTCACTCCCATTCCTCCTACCCCAACCCTCAGCAACCACTAATCCAATTTCTCTATACATTTGCATATTCTACACATTTCATACAAATAGAATCATATGAGACTTTTTGTATCTGGATTCTTTCACTTAGCATGATGTTTACAAGATTCACTCATGCTGTTTCATGTATCAGCACTTCATCCTTTTTATAGCTGAATAATATTCCATTGTATAGATGTACCACATTTTGTTTATCCATTCATCAGTTGAGAGTCATTTGGGTTGTTTTCACGTTTGTGGCTATTAATAATAATGCTACTATAAACATTCATGTATAAGTTTTTGTGTGACCATATATTTTAATTACTCTTGGGTATATATACCTAGAAGTGTAATTTCTGGGTCATATGGTAACTCTATATTTAACATTTTGAGAAACGGCCAAATTGTTTTCCAAGAAGATGTGCCATATTACATTCCCATCAGCAATGTGTAAGTGTTCCAATTTCCAATTTCTCCATATCCTTTCCAACTTTTACCATTCTCTGTTTTCATGTTAAATGTTTTTTTCTGCATCTATTGATGTAATCATGTATTTTTCCCTTCATTCTATCAATGTTGTATATTACCTTGATTGATTTTCATATCTTGTGTGTGTGTGGTGTTAGGGATTGAGCCCAAGACCTTAAATATGCTAGATAAGTGCTCCACTACTGAGCTACACCCTCAGCCCTGATTTTCATATCTTAAACCAAACTTGCACCACAGGATAAATCTCATCCTGTCATAGTGTGTAATCCTTTTACTATGCTGTTGTACTTGGTTTACTAGTATTTTGTAGAAGATTTTTTGCTCTAGTTTTATAAAGTATATTGATCTATAGGTTTCTCATTGTGTAATGTCTCTGCCTTGTTTTGGAAATACAGGTTTCATGGGATAAGTTGGGAAGTGTTCCATTATCTCATATTTTTGAGTTTGTGAAGGATTGTTGCTAATTTTTTAAATATTTGGTAGTATGCACCTGTGAAACATTTGACCTTGGGCTTTTCTTTGTGTGCTGCTTCTTAAACAGTTTTTCAACCAAACCTATTTTTAGCCCCCCCATCACTCCTATTTTCCTATTTTCTTGGTGCCATTGATTTCTGAGGTTTTATGAGAATCTCTCTACTTGCTCCACTGCCATTTTAGCATTCAGCTTTCTTGGAACTGCTAGGTCAGTTATTCATCCATCTGCTTTCTCTGGTTTCTTTCAAGACTTTCTCTGTCTTTGGTTCTCTGAAGTTTAGATGTGCCTAGGTGTGGGTTTGGGGGTTTGATCTGGTGATTCTCTTGCTTGGTATTCTCAGAGGTTCCTGGATCTGTGGTTTGTTATCTGTTGCTAATTTTAGACTATTTCAGTTGGCATTGCTTCAAGTGTTTCTTCCCATCTTGTATTAGTCAGAGCTCTCTTAAGAAACAGACCAACAGGAGATGGATGGATAGATGAATGATAGATAGGAACCATGTTTAATGCTTTCTGTAGCTGTAAGTACAAGAAACTTCAAAGTCCTCTAATGTCCTTATTTTTGCCTCCCTTCCTAGCTTTGATGTTTCTCTTTGCACTGTTCTTTAGAGAGCATCTGTGTCTTATAGTTCTTTTAGTTGTGAGTTAGTACTGGAGGCTTGTTGATGTGGCTTTAGGGTGTAGGAGAAGAGAATTGGTCTATAATCTTCCAATTAAGTCTCAGTATTTTAGTGGACCTGGGACTTGGGTGTTGAAGTCTACACAAGTGTTTCTGTCCCTCCCTGAGGAGTCTGACTCCTCTCCCTACTCCCCTCCCTAACTGCAGCATTTCCAACCTATTTCCATAAAACCCGATCCCTAATTACTATGGTGATACAAAAAAGCCTGGAGTGGGGTGGAAATCTCCTCCCCATCTGAGATAAAGTTTCTGTACTGCTCTGTGGTGAGGCCTCCCCCAACTGAAGAGTGGATTGTGTTGTGGAGAATTATCTGGGGTTACACCATAGATACTCCTCCCCTCCTCCTGCCAGGTCCACAAGGAGATTTTTCTTAGATCCTCTCCATGAGAACTTGGTAAGGTTAATGGAAGGAAAGTCCTCAAAAGTGTGGGGCTTTAGGACTGTGGCCCCTAGGTGTTCTCATTCTCCTACTGGCCCACACTCAAATTCCAGCAGTTTATCAAGGTTCCCAGTCAAGTAAGTGGTCCTGCCACTTACAGCTTCCACTGGCTTCTATTCCAGTAACACATTTCAGGTGCCAAATCTCTTTGGATCTGCCTGCCTCTCCAGATTTCAGGGTGGCATTTTGCCTTGTGACTTCAATTCTCTGATGAGTCTAAGAAAAAAATCATCTATTTTCAGTTTACCCAGCTTTCTGGTTGTAAGGACCTATTTGATGACTTCTAAGCATTTTACATGTCAGAACTGAAATCAGAGCTGCTTTCTAGATCCCATCACTTTATTGCTGTTGTGTGCTCCCTCATTCTCCTTGACTCTCCGGATTTGTTCCCTTTTAAACTCCCTTTATTATCAAATTAGTGAGCTCTTGGGAAGGAAAAGCTAATGTTGGATCCAATCCTCTATCTTTAACCAAAAGTCTCAATATGTGTACTAATATTAAGCCATCCTCAACCCCTTTACACTGCTGGTGGGAGTGTAAACTACTATAGCTATTATGGAAATCAGTATGGATGTTCCTCAGAAAACTAAAAATAGAACTACCATATGATCCACTATAACACTTCTGGATATATATCAAAGGAATCCAAGTCATTATACCATAGCAACACCTGCACTTCCATGTTCATTATAGCACTGTTCACAATTGCAAGGATATAGAATCAGACCAAATGTCTATCAACAGATGAATGGAGTTTTAAAATGTGTTTTACATGCACAGTGGAATAATATTCGGCCATAAAGAAGAATGAAATTGTGTCATTTGCAGGAAAATGGATGGATCTAGAGATGATCATTTTAAGCGAAATAACTCAGACTCAGAAAGAAATACCATGTTTTCAATCATATACAGAAGCTAGATCTACCTTAAAGGGAATATATATGTATCTAAGATTGGAAGATTGTATGTATCTAAGATTTGAAAATACAAGGGGACTTATCTGGAGGGAGAGGGGATTTTTGGGAGGGGGGACAACATAGGAGGTAAAGAGGGAGAGAAAGTGCAAAGTACATGAAGCAATTATATGAAAATTCCATAATGAAACTCATTATACTGTATGCAAATTAAATTTTATTAAAAAAGAAAGTTATAGTAAGGCACACTACACTCAAACTGATAAAAACCAATAATTAAAACAAAACATAAGAAACAACCAAGGAAACACTGAAACCATACTGCATATACGGAACAAAGATAAGAAATAATACTCACTTCATACCTCACATCAGAAAGAATGTAAGCCAGGATATGATGGAATGAAATCTTTAAAGTTCTGAAAGAAAAACTTTGTCAACCTCAAATTCTATCTTTAGCAAAAAATTCTTTCAAAAAATTAAACCAAACTAAAGACATTTTCTGGCAAACAAAAGATGAGAGAATTTTTCATTACAATACCTGAATTGTAATAAATGTTAAAGAAAGTTTTCAGATTAAATAGAATTAATTTCAGGTGGAAACTCAAAATCACACAAAGGAATCAAAAATATGAGAAACAGTGAAAATAAAAAGATTTTTCTACTTTTAAAATTTTCTGTAATATAATTACCCATTTAAAGCAAAAAACAGTGCTGGGCACAGTGGCATATGACTGTAATCCCAGCAACTCAGGAGGTGAAGGCAGGAGGACTGTGAGTTTGAGGCCAGAAACAGCCTGCATAATTTAGTGAGACAATAACTCAAAATAAAAAAATGAGCTAAGGGTAGACCCCAGTGGTAGAGTGCTTGCAAAGCATGTATAAGGTCCTGGGTTCAACTCCTCAATACTGCAAAAAAGAAAAAATAGTGACATGTTTTGTAAAGTTGATGACAAATGAAGAAGTAAAACATATGTAAATAATATCATAAAGGAAGAGGGAAATAATATATACAACTGTACCTCAACAAGTGTAGGAGACTGGTTTCAGGACCATCAGAATTTTTCCTTCCAAAAATGCTCAAGTCTCATATAAAATGGGATAGTGTTTGTGTATCATCTATGCACACCCTCCCATACACTTTAAATCATCTCTGTTGTTATCCATTGCATCAGGTCCCACTCATGGCAACACTACATACAAAGGAACAAAACACTCCCCCACACTGTGCCAGGCACATAATCTTTTTTATGTTTAAGCCCATTGTTGCAGACAATGTGCCAATCCATCTAATTGAGGGTCTTCCTTTTCTTCGTTGACTCACCACTCTCCCAAACATGGTGTCCTTCTCCAGGGATAGGTCCCTCCTGATAATGTCCAAAATACGTCAGGCTTAGTCTAGTCATCCTTGATTCCAAGGAACACTCTGGTTGCACTTCTTCTAGGAGAGATCAGTTGGTTCTTTTGGCAGTCCAGGGTATATTCAATATTCATCTCCAGCACCATAATTCAAAAGCCTCAGTTCTCCTGTCTCCCTTTTTCAATGTCCAGCTTTCACAACCATATGATGTGACTGAAAATACTATGGCATGAGTCAGGCATACCTTTGTCTTCAATGTGACATCTTTACCTTTCAACACTTTGAAGAGGTCTTTTGCAACAGCTTTTCCCAATGCAATGTGTCTTTTGATTTCTTGACTGCTGCTTCCACAGGTGCTGATTGTAAAACCAAGTAAAGCAAAATCTTGGACAACCTAAATCATCTCTAAATTACATATAATATATAATAGTATGTCAATGCCAAATAAACAATC
This sequence comes from Pedetes capensis, assembly GCA_007922755.1. NCBI lineage: Eukaryota > Metazoa > Chordata > Mammalia > Rodentia > Pedetidae > Pedetes > Pedetes capensis. The sequence goes on along the minus strand of VMDO01014906.1, from coordinate 33,651 downwards.
ATTAACACTGTATTTTTGAGAAAATAATTATGAGAATAAATCTGAACATGTGTGATATGAAAAAAGCCATCCTTGAGTTCTTGAAATAAATCAAATTTCTCCCTTTCTTCCCTTCAGTGGTTTGAAGGTTATATATTCTTTTGATCATTCCATTTGTCCCTTCCACTAGTGTGTAAATTAGGAAATCATGAACTCTGTGCTTTTTTGCACAGAGTTTTTTGTACATGGGGGTTGAACCCTGGGCCTCACACATACTTTGCAAGTGCTCTACCACTGAGTTGCACCCCTAGCCCATTTTTTACTTTTTATTTTGAGATAAGGTCTCATAAAGTTATGCAGGCTGCCTCTGGCCTCACACTCGCCATTTTCCTGCCTCTGCCTTCCAAGTTGAACCTTATGCTGCAGGTGTAGCCCTCTAGGGTCTTAGCTTAATATGGAGAGAGTCTCCTATTAAACTCCTACCTTTACTTGGACCTGAGCCTTGACTTCTTTCTCTCTATCCCTGTGTAGCCATTGAATCAAAGCTTGAGTGGGCAGTCTAGGCAAATGCCCTCAGAGTAAATTGGCATTGGTGCCAATATTCTGCTCACTTGTCTGGTTACAAGCTTTCATCCAAAAATTTGTCTGGAACTTTGTGTCTTCTTAGCTTCATTGCTTTTAAGGTGGTTATAATGATTTTATCTATCTAGTATTTTTCATTGCTTCAGTGGGAAGATTGAATAAAATAACCAAGGCTTCTATTGCCAGACATGAGAAGTCCATGCTGTTAAATATTTAAACACTTAGATTCAACAAGGTCTAAATTCAGGCAATATTCCTACTATTTCCCAAACAATAGAAGAACCTTAGAATTCTTTAGATATTAATAACCCCCTGCTGTCTGACATGTTTTGTGCTTCAGTGTTTATTTGTGTGTGTGTGTCAGCTTATTTTTATACTCCCTTATCATTCAATATTATTATTGGTTTTTTTTTAAGAGATAGGTTTTCTTTGTGTTGCCAGGCTGTCCTTGGGTGTTCCTGGGCTCAAGTGATGCTTCTGCCTCAGCCTACCAAGTAGCTTGGACTACTACCATACCACCACACTATCATTGCTTTACATACTTACTGCTTATTTAGATTTCCCCATATTTACAATTTTTACTCACTGTCCTTTGCCTCTTATGTACTCCTTCTCTGTACTTTCCATTTCCTTCTTCTTGAAATATACCTTTCAGTAGTTTTAGTGATGGTCTATTACTGCTAAACTTTCTAAGTTTTGTTTTTCTGAAAACATCCTCATTTCACTCTTATAAAAGGAGTAGTAATTCTTTTCCCCAGTATCTCTTGGAGGTACTAATTCTCCTTGTATTAACTGATGACTCTCCTTCAGGGTATATAATTTCCTTGCAATAACTGCAGTTTTGTTATACTGTACAATTTAAGGGGTTTCACTGCAACATACCCCTGCATGCATATATCATATTAAGACTACATTTTTATTGTTGCCTGTTTCTGAGCATATCTTTGTGGGATCCCACGTGCCCTGGATTGCAAAAACATATTTCATTTGCTTTTGCTGATGTTCTAGAGGTTTCAATGATTCTGCCTCAATTTTTATTTTAATTTTTCAGCACGTGGTTCCCATAATACACTGTGTGGTAAATTTATACACCCCTATAAGCACACATGACATAGACTTGGGTTTTTTTATTTCTCTTGGTGGCTTCAGAGCACATAAGCCTTTTCACTACTTACTTTTCAATCCCCTTTTAATGGAAAAATGAAGCTACTAAAGGCCTCACCTTGAGGTTTCAGTTGCAGCTTCTCTGCCTATGGTGGACCCAAGTCTGTGTTGCTTATTACTACATGGATTTTAGACTCTCAGCTCCAAGCCCATGAGCCCGGGGGCCTGATATCTGGAACAAAGCCATAATGAACAATTGCAGTGTCACTGGCTTTTTCTTTTTGTTTCTCTAAACATTTTACTTTTTGGTCTTTGAATCTCAGCTATACATTTAAAATTTCGTTATAGTTCATCTCATGTTAATATGTGTTTGTACTGGGGGAGGTACTATTCATATCATCTTAGTGTTGCCAGAAGAAAGCATATTTTGTGTGCACGATTTTGCACCTTTATAATTAAGCTTTTTCTTTATCACTTCCATGCCCATAAATACTCACTTCTTTAAGTTCCAAAGAAGTCCCCATCAGGACATCTAGATTATAGGCACACATGAGGCCAGGCCTCTGGATCCCATGCCACTTATGTCATTCCCAGTGATCTAAAATTTCTTAGCATGGTGATTTTCAAACTTTAAAAATTTTAGTAGAAGAATTCTTCTTCAAATATTATTGACAGCCCCAAAATATCAAACAAGTAAGAGAGGAGCTGCCATGGTTGAAGCGAGGTTGAGAGCTCTGGTTCCTGCTGATTTACCCTCCCCTTTGCTCCCTATGGTGCTCTGCAATATGCTCCCTGGAGCGTCTTCATAGACTCCTTAAGTTCCAAGTACAAAGATGTGAAAACAAAGAGACTAGATCAGTGGTTCTCAAACTGTAGTCCCAGAATCAGCATGTGCCTTACCTGGATTGTGATAGAAATGTAAATTTTCAAGCCCCCATCCCAGGTCTATTGAATCAGAAACTCTGGGGGTGGGATGCAGTAATCAGTGTGTGGACAAATCTTCCTTGTGACTCTGCTGCTTGTTAGGTGGAGAAGTTACTAGAATATAGTTTATTATTCAGGAGTTATTGGCCAAAAGGCTGGAATGTTGCCAAAGATTAGCATTTCTGGGTGTTTAACCCCTCTTTTCTGAAGGAATGTTTTTCAGCCACCATTTTGTTGTACCTGAGTGAGATTATAGACACTCTCAAAGTCCAAATTTGCCATGGCCTGGGTTCCTTTGAATTGGTTCAATATGTCAGAAATCACTGGGAAGAGTAGGAATTCTTTTTCTTAGTTCATTAGATGGAAATAATGAAGTGCCTCCTAGTTTTTCTTGACAAAAGACTTGAAGTTCTAAGCCCATAAAATTATACTGAGCAAAAGAAGTCATGCACAAAAGAGTACATACTAACCAGTTGCCTTTGTAGAAAGTATAAAGACAGACAAAACTAACTTACAGTGAAAGAAGTCAGGATAGATGGCTTTGAGTTACCAGTAATGAACTGCTTCTTTGTCTGAACGATGTTTACAGCGAAATGTTCATTTTGCAGGAATTCATCAAGTTATACATGATGTGCACACTTTTCCTATGTGTTTAATGCACTTCAAAACAAAAGTTTTTAAATGGTACAAGGTCGCCTGCAGAGGAAGGAATGTATATAACGACACACTTCTGTGAATTCTGTGCTACATACTCTGAGGGGACCTGGGCCTTCACTTCAAGGTGTGAAATTTGTATTTAAAGCCACTACAGGTTCCTGGCACTGAGATGACTACATTATGACACCATGAGTTGTATGGAGGTCACTCTGTTTCCTGCTTGGAAAGACTTCTGAGTTAATGGCACTCCCAATGGCATTCAGCAAGGCAGTTATCTCTGTGACCTGTAGGCCAGAATCAGTTTCAGTATCTGGCTAGCCTAGGAAATTGGCAGTGATCGAGTTCTGGATTTCCAACCAGGACAGGCCAAGAAACCATAGGAAGAATGTATAATGGGTAACAGGGCAGTACTCCACTGTGGTTCCTCATTCTGAGCTCCATGAGTGGTCGAGGCCCTCAGTTGTAAGGAACCATCTTTTACTTGTGCTCTTCTGGGCCCAGATCATAAATCTACATGTGAACTGAGTCTCTATGCCATACCAGCTTGTAAGTATAGGTTTAAAAAATGAGCTTTAATTTCACTGGACCTTGCCCCTATCTGCTCACCCAAGAACTCAAGCCCAAGTGCAAAACAACTCAATCGTGTCTGAAAAAATCCCCAGCAGGCCAGAAACCAATCTCTTTTCACCATTTCTCATATTCTTCCTTATTCTGGACCCCACTTTGTATACTGTGCTCATGAAACTGCTTAAGAAGCAGTTACCTCTTCCCTCCCCCATCCACACTGTCACTTCTGCTGTGCCCACCATGGGAATAGTGGTGAAGGTGTCAGGGTGCTACCTCCTGGTTTCCTTGAAGTCCTAAACCATGGAGATACATGGCCATATCCCAGACATGCTCATGCCTGAATCTTGGTTTGAGCTCAAGATTAGCACATACCTGCTGAACACATGATGCTCTGGGTCCCACAGTAGCATTATCTGGAAGCATTGCCTGGGCGGCTGTTATATTCCATGGTTCAATTTGGGGGTTAGTGACTAGTAGGGGAATAGGGCTGGGTTTGAATATCTCCCCTGTTACTGTGGGACAACGGTGTCTTCCAAACAGAGATGCGAGGTTCAGTCAAGAAGAACCAGGCACAGCTGCTCCCTCTGGTGGTCAGTGCCTTCCACATGGCAGCGGGGACAAGCAGGTCAGCTTCAGCAGTCACACCATTCACCCCGAGTGAGTTCCTCTTAGAACTATTTCTGAGTGCAGGACATTTAAAAAATAGCTTCTGAGCCAGGCATGGTGGCACCCGTCTGTAATCCCAGCGACTCAGGAGGCGGAGGCAGGAGGATCATGAGTTCAAGGCCAGAGGCAAGCCTATGTAATTTAGCAAGACCCTGACTCAAAAAATAAAAAATAAGAAACAGGCTGAGGGGTGCTGCCCAGTGGCAGAGCATTTGCAAAGTATGTGTGAGGAACCAGGGTTCAACTTTAGAGTACCACAAAAAATAAAATAATAAAATAAAAGTCTCCATATATAAAAAAAAACCCTCAATATTAGGAATGTTCTAGTAAAAACTTTAATTCTATAGAAGACAAAGAAGGGTTGTGGGAATGTTCCAGATTAAAGTAGGCTAAAGAGTCATGACAATTAAATGCAATACCTCACCCTAGACCAGATCCTATAACAGAAGGGAAATGCTATAGAAGGATATTTCTGGGTCAACAGACAAGACTGGACTATGAATTAGATAAAAAACATTGTTATCAATGTTAATTTTTCTAAAGCTATACTGTGGTAATGAGAGAATATGTCTGTCTTTATGAAATGCCCACCAAAGTATTTCAGCATGAAGGGTCATGATATATGTAATTTACTCTTATAGTGTTCAAGCACACACATACACACATGAGAGAACAGACATGTAGAAAGGAACAGGCAATGGGATAGAATGTTAACAATAGGTAAATCTGGGTAAAGAGTATATAGATGTTCTTAATATTTTTATTTTTGTACTTTTTTGTAAGTTTGAATTTACTTTTAAATAAAAACATTTTTAAATTTAAATAATTTTTTTTTAATTTTTAAAATGTAAAGAACAGTTTTTGTGCAAGCAGTCAGGATTTGTTGGCACATGCCTGATTGAACTCTTCCTGTGGCAGACATGAGGAATGGGGACATAGCTGTACCTTCCCAGATAGGGCTACTGGACACATACCAAAAGATAGTCAGACACCCTGCATGAAGTTGCCAAGTGGCACCCGAAGCCACCCATTCTACAATACCCAAAAATAAGAACAAAGTATTTTCTCCTAAGGATTACGGGCCCTGGGCATTGAAGAAATTCCGGTTATGAAAGGAAGGTGTATTGGATCATTCATTTATTTATCCATTCACTCAGTGAATATTTTGAGGATGTACTTACCATGTGCCAGGAACTGTGCCAGGGGCTGAGGAAACAGCCCTGAGTATAAAAGGAGACATAACCCCTGTCCTACAAAAGCCTGTAAGGGGCTGGGGATATAGCTCAGTGGTAGAGCACTTGCCTAAGATGCAAAAGGCCTGAGTTCAATCCCTAGCACCAGAGAGCGAGAGCGAGAGCGAGAGCGAGTGCCCCTGTGAGGTCATTGGGGGTAGACCCAAAACCACATAAGTAAATCTATATCTTCAAATGAATTGACCATGAAGTACACTTGGGAAGCCATGGGGAGTCCAGCCTTTCTTACTAGAGACAACGGATCCCAAGCTCAGTGATTCTGATCCACATTCAATTCCCTCCCCTTTGTATCTGATGCTGAAGAGAGAAGGATACAGTGAGCACCGGGGGCTCAGCCCATCTGTTTCAGCTTAGCTCTCTGCAGGCTGCTCTACCCTCAGGATCAGGGAAGGGCCTACCGGCCACTCTATCAACATCTCTGGGCTGATGGGCCAGTGAGCTTTGGAAAACAATGTTTCTCCTGATCTCTGCGTGTGTATAAATGTGGCAGCCATACCCTTAATGCTTTTAGGAGGCAAAACAAGCCCCACCACATATCCCTGTGTGGAAGCCTGGTAACATACTTACCATGAGAATCCCACCTCTGGGACTTTGAGTCCTGAAAACAATGTTAACTATTTTCCAAATGGACAGATAATGACCTTTTGGGAATAGTTGTGACTCCCCCCCACTCCCAATCCCAAGTGTGACACTGATTGTGATGCTCTGTGCACAGGAACAATAGTGGAATTCATCGCCTCGGGGGCCCCAAGGAGACAGTGTTGGGGAAAGAGTTCTTAAGACTAGACAGTGTGTATGTGTGTGACTGCATGTGACACGATATATCCTTTCTGTCCTTGGGTCTCAGGTGGGACTGACGTTCACTTTTGATGCATTCGGGGCCCAGTCCAAAGAAGTTTCAGATTCAGATCCAACAAACGTTTACTGAGTCCCTACAAAGTTCCAAGCCTTTTACTTTATACTTTGACACATTTTATATCATTTAATCTTTAACAACAACCCGTTAAGGTAGGAATTATCTGCATTTTACAGATGAGAAAACAATCGCAAAGAGGTTCATTGATTTGCTCAAGTATATCACACAGTTTTTTTTTTTTTTACACGCACACACTACACTGTCAGCTGAGACCTGTCTGTGTTGATTGCTTATCTTACAGCATGTCTTGTCTTCTCTACTTTTGGAGCAACTGCTCCCCTTGTACAAGCCTCCTTATTTCTTCTCCTTTCACTAGCCCCCGTGGGCTTTTCAATTTTTAATACTGCATTTAATAGCACAAAAATCACGAATACAAAGAAACTGGCAAAGGTGTTTGTCAATGATATCCCTGCCTCCTCCGCTTTTCTGCTTTCCTACCCATGGACATAATGGGCCACATTTTTATAAGCTTTTCTTTTCCCCTCTAAACGTGTAACTGTTATGTGATTGGTCAATTGAAGCTGAAACACCCATGGAGAAAGATGTTTTACGGTTACAAGGGCACACACACCCCCCACACCACCCCCCTCCCCCCACACCTTCCCACACAACCTTTTGGAGGAATATAGGATATGTACCAGTGTCACGATTTCCCTGTTCCTGCCTTCCCCACCTGAGGCATTCCTACCATTTGATTTCCTTTAAGTGACTGCTTAGACTAGAGCTTCTTCTCCCTCCCCTTCTATTTCTCTTCCAATCAGCACCTTTTGGACACTGGGTACTGTTCAATTCTTACTGTCAGGCCAAAGGGCCATGGTCAAGTAGGTCCTTTAAATCTCGGTGCCCGCTGTAGTACAGGTGTCGTTCATCTTCCATTGCAGGTAGGTCAGTGTGTCGCTTCAGTAGGCTTGTGTATTCATTTCTTTCACTTTTTCTGGCTCATGTTCCAGGACCTGTTTGTGATAGAAGAGTAAATACCCTTCACTGTCCAGTACGTCCTTAATACTGGCCTTGGTGATGACGGCATCATCACACTTGAACCACTGGTCCTTGTGGTGCCGGATGAAGCTGGTGTAGTGGCCACTCTCCAGGGTTCCTTGGTGATTAACCACAGCAAACAAGGAATACTTATTCTCGTTGTTTCCACTATTGGTTGGCAGCTGCAACTGTCCATTCATTCTGCTCTCTTTACTCGAGGCCATAAATGGTGTCATATCCAGCTCCAGAGGAAAGGAAATGTATGTAGTGATCTTACGCCTCTGTTTGGCTGAGTGCTCAAATCGTTTGAAATGAAAACAGGCAACAACTGGTAATTTCTTCATGGTGAGCTGTTTGGTAGATTCCTGGTAGCTTTGGCAACTACCACATTTGATTTTGGCACTGCTTCCTAAGTGCTCTGGCCTCGTAAACCTTCGCAAGCAGTCTGTGAGGGTGGGGATGCCCGGGATGTGGCTTTCCCCATTCACGCTGCTCTCCCTCCCTGGACTCATGGGCCAGAAGGAGGTGCAAGAGCCAGGCAAGTCCAAACTGATGTCCCAGCATGGGTCTATGGTGGTGGAGACGCCATGACAGGCTTGACAGGTGACATCAGACTGCAGGCCACCTGTGAAGATTTGGTCTATGATGCAGTTACAGTGGTTGGGATTGTTGGCTGCCTTGCCAACGTCATCACCTTTGCAGTGCCTGTGCAGGACATCTAGCGCAGCGATGAGGAACTCGTGAGCATCCTGCTGCCTATACCCTGCTAAATGGCGAGCATGTATCCACACGAGGTGCAGTAACTTATAGGGAACATGAGGAGACGGGTTTCCAGAATACAACTCCCGAAAGAGTGAAGACATCTCACAGACCAGACACAACTCAGGACTGGGCATTTCACAGCGGTGCCTGTCAGAGAGGAAGAAATCTCTCAGTATGGGCGTGTGCGTCAGGGCCTGGACAATGCAGTTCATAAAGCACGTGTTGCCGAGATTAATAAGTCCTCGTAAACCAATGGTAAAGCTGGAGGTGATCCTTCTTCTCCGGGGGTTGTGCCCCAGCAGTTCTAATTCAGGTTTGGTTGTTTCCCAGGTTGGATATTTCTCACCAAGGCCTGCCACGGAACACTGCTGGTGAGAAACCTCTGTCGAGGTGGAGGCTTGTAATTTCAAGGCTTCTCCTTGCTCTTCTTTGGCAATTTGCTCAATGTCTTTGTCATACACATAGTCCTTACACATAAAGCAGTAGATACCTCCGTAGTAAAGGTCTACCGCTAAGTTGTGTTGTTTTGTCTCAGCATGCTCCTGAATGTGTTTCTCTGTGAAGCAGCCAAAGAAGACACAGGAAAGGCAAGAGTGGAGTCTGTTCAAATGGGTGCCACACACATGGCAGATGCACGACTTTGCCTTGCTTTTCCTGGTCTCCGGGGTTCCACACCACACGAAGCACTGGTAGATGACCCGCAGTTCCTGCCTCCAGTTCTCTCCCACCTTAAAGCTGTTCACGTGGGAACAACCTGGCGGCCCCAAGGCAAAATCCACCTCCTGGCATCCGCCCCCAGGGCCGCGCCGGGGCCGGGGCCGGGGCGGGGGCCGTGGCCTAGGCTGCGGCGGGGTCCGGAGCCGGGTCTGGGGTCGGGGCCGGGGTCGGCGGCGCGGGGCACGACTGCGACGCGGAGAGGGATCGGGGGGCCGCGGAGGATCGGAGGGAAGGGGAGGGGGAGGAACCTCGTTGCTGCTGCCGCCACCGCCGCTCCGCGCCGGGTTCTCATCCTCCTGCTCCTGCTTCGGCTCCCCCTTCGGCTCCTGCTCCGCCTCCCGTACCGGCTCGGGTTCGGGCTCCAGCTTGAGCTCAGTCCAGCGGCCCGGACCCTCCGCCGTCTCCACCTTCCCGGCCGAGTCCACCTTCCCCGCTGTCTCCACCTTCCCGGTGGTGTCCACCTTCTCCGCCGCCTCCACCTTCCCTGCCGCCTCCACCTTCCCCTCCACCTTCGCCTCCGCCTCCACCTTCCTCTCCGCCTTCTCCGCCGTCTCTGCCGTCTCCGCCTCCTCCACCTCCTCCGCCTCCACTGGCGGCGGCTCCTCCCCCTGCTCGCTGGGCTCGGGCGGCCACTGGGCGTGGCGGCGCGGGGGCCACGCAGACCTGGGGTGTCCCCCGCCCGGCCTGAGGGAGCGCGGTGGCTGTGGCAGCTGGACCCAGGAGGGACTTTCACTGAAGGAGGCGGCGGCGGAAGCAGGCGACGCCCCCGGGAATCCTCCCGCCGAAGCCCCCTAGCGGAGGCCGCTTCTGCAGCCAGGCCCGGTTTCCTTTAATTCAGTATTTCCCAAACTTGCTTGTTCACGACAATCACGTGGGGATCGTGTTAAAATTACAGATTCCTCGGCTCCACCCGCAAGCCTACTGAATCAGAGTCTGGAGGGGAGGTACTCCGGAACCTGTATCTCTAACTAGGGCCCGAGAGGCTGCTTATGATCAGGCAAGTTTGGGAAACACAGCTCTAATTCATTGAGGCTGGCGGGAAGGGGGGCGGGGACCGCGCAGTCTCTTTAAGGCGCTTCCAGTTCTCAGCTCCAATCGCTGCTCTGACCCCCTTCGTCGTCTCCTCCCCTCTCCTCGTCCTTCCCTCGCCCAGGCAGGCTACCCCTAGCGCTTCGGGGCAGTGGCCGAATGGTTGCTAAGTCTAGAAACGTTTCTGAGGCTGGGAAATGTCCCCTCACTGAGGGGTGCTGGGGACCAGGGGCAGAAGCTGTGACAGCCATCATTCTGGTGTCCAAGAACGCCCCCACCCTGTCCCAGTCTCCTCATCCACGCGGGTCCTGGCCTCCCGCAAAGGATTGAAACTCCAGCTCCATCCGAGGGCAGCCCTGGACCCCAGATGCGGAGGGGCAGTGCTCCAAGGCCGCTGGAGGTGGCGTGTCCCCGAGCCCATCTTATCAGCTCTCTACAGTCTGGGCCAGCTCCTTGCCTCCTCCTCATGCTCCCAAGGCCACGGGTGGCAGGAGGGTTTGGCAGCTCGCCTTCTGGTCCAAGCAGATGCCAAACAGCCCCAGGGCAGAACCCAGCTCTCCTCTCCAAGGCCAGCGGGAGGAACAAGGCACCACAAGGCCATCCCTATAGCTGGATCCTCCCCTAGGCTGAGAGAAGGGCCTGGGGACACACTCTTAAGACCCTTAAGCCCCAGAAGAGTCCAGGAGTGACCAGCACGTGGGAGTGGAAAGGATGTCTGTGGGGCTGCCAGAGGAGAGAGGGGTTGAACACCAGTCTGAGGGGCCTTTGGGAACTCCTGTGCTGTGGGCCTGCTGGCACTGGGCACCCGCACCATGGAGAACACAAGGAATGAGCCCAGAACAAGCTGCTTAGTTCCTGAGCATGACTGAAGGTGTCCAAAGCAGCTGCAATTGCTGCTCCCTGAGGGTGCTGCTCAAAGCAGGTGTTGGCATGTGGGGCCAAATAGTGTTCTAAGGAAGAGCATGGTCCTTGAGTCCTGCTGGTGCCTGTATGTGGTCTACTGCACACTGGCCAGCCTGCAATGCACAGCAAAGCTCTTCCCAGGGTCAGCTGGGATGTGCAGGGGGCAGGGCAGGCCCCCTGGGGTTAGCTGCCAGCGAAATCAGGAATCAGGCGCTCTTGAGGAGGCTGCCTGATTCCTATCTAGTCTACAGATGTCCTGGCGCCAGCCCTTCTGAAGTCAGCTCTGCCTTTAATTCCTTGAAGCACCCCAGAATCCTTTCAATAAATGCCTGACCTTTGTGGCCTGGAACCAGAGGAACTGCAACTGGCAGGCCCAGTGAAGCAATACTGGGGCTGCTTAAAGTGACTAAGGTCTCGGAGCAGGGGACAAGGGGGCAGGGGAGGACTCTCATCCCATTGTCACAGACTAACAGACAATAAAGAGACCTAAAGATCTCTGTGTGCCTGTGTCTACCATTGATAAATAGCCATGGTAACCTGATTGCCTGACCGACCAACTTCCTGCAGAAGCCCGTAGACCCACCTAGACTCTCCCATCACCAGGGTGTTCTCCAAGTAGAGACCTCTACCTGTATTCACTCAACAGATGTTTCTTCAGCACCCATCCACAGCCACATGTTGTACTAGAAGCTGGGGTTACAGCACTGAACCAAAGACATGGTGTCATATCCAGCCTCAGGATTCTTCCACCAGGGCCAGAATCAGAGCTGGCTTCCCCCAAAAGGCACACGAGCACTAAGGAAGTATTTAGATCGCTAGCAGAGAAGAATGGCTGGGATTTAGCTCTATTGGTAGAGCGCTGCGCTGCAGTTTCTGAGGTCCTGAGTTCAATTCCCTGCACCGCAAAAATGGGAGAAGGACCTAGCAATCCACTCCCAAGGCAATCCCGAAACAGCCATTGAAAGCCCTATGAGGGTCGCTATGAGTCGGATACCGACTCGACGGCACCCAACAACAACAACAAAGCAGAGGAGAGGTACCTAAAACAACAAAAAAAAAATTTTAAATTCCAGAAACAGTTTGACATTTAATTTTTTAAAAAAGTGGTCCCTGTGGGAAAAATCACAACTAAGTTGTTACTTCCTTATTCATTTCTTGATTACATGTTGCTTTTTCTTTGAGTCACATGTGGAGGGTGTTACCATAATCTTTAGATGTGTCGTGCTTTAATGAGTCTGGATCCAGTCCTGGGCAAATGTCACCATCTCTGCCTCACAAAGCCCTGACAAATGCTGGCAGAAGGGGCTGACCTTAAGACAGTTCCTTCCAGCCTCTGTGCTAAATACAGCTCTGACCACAAGGTGGCAAAAGAGTAAATGACAATTCCTCATATTTTTTGTACATTTATATAAAACTATTGGTTTATATCAAAATGCTCTCTAAAAATATTTTGAAAAACATTGTGCTCCTTCACACATTGTAGGTTGACGTCTAAAATTTTGCATCATAAATGTCAATTGGCTACAAAAATGTAATTTCTGACAAGTGTTAACCTTCAAGAATAAAACTGTTACGTCAGTATTTTACATGAATCCGGTGAAACTTAAATACCTTAGTGATTTGAGAACCACCATCATCTGTTTTAAAAATTCATAACAGAGCTCTTCGATAGTTGCAAATTGTACATTTCCCTTTTCTCCCTGAGTTAATTCCACTTGTGTTCTCCTAACAGAATTTTGTCCCAATTATATATATTGTTGCACTTGAAACAGTTTAATAGATTATCCTGTCATGCTAGTCTACAACAAAAATGTGTGTATATTTTGCTTTTTTAATTCTCTTTCAATGTTCCTGTGATCATAAGGTTCTAAGTGTTGTTTAAAATTTTGCTCTTGCTTGAGTTATCATGACATTAGTATTAGAACATGATGGATCAAAACATTGTATATATTACAAATTTTCATAGGTAAATATTAAACAAAATGTTTATTGGAGATAGATAAGGCTTGATAGAGCTACTTTGAAAAATTTGTGGGTATATCCATGGATAAACATTGCTTATTCCCAGAATGAGACAGGCAGGATTAAGCACAGAATCTCTTCCTAAATTTTGTTTGGTTAAATGTTATCACACAGAAACCTCCTTTATATATTAAATGGGAATGGACATTTTATTTTAGCACTATTGTTCAAGTCTTTGAATTCTTTTGGCGATATATGGGGAAAATTACACAATGATTTAGATTCAAAATTATTTCTCATGATTTATCAGCTAACAACTCCACAGTGTTTTCCTGCAATTTTATTGGAAGCAAACAATTGAGAACCATCTGAGATGCAAAAGGATTTGATCCCCATTCATGTGTTAGAGCAGTTTGTTTGTTCACCATTGACAGCAGTGTTTGGAATTATCTGTCTGGCACCCTGAGGATTTTTCACTGCAGATATAAATCAGGATAGGTAAGAGGTATGCTTTTCATTTTTAGGTGCAAAAAGGATCATGTGAAGGGGAAATGGAAAAAGAATCAACTTGATTCCTCCACCACAAGCGTGTTCTCTGGCAGATCAATTTTAAAAGACTACATATGAAATTTGAGGATGTAGAAATCGATTCCCTTCAATTTCCTATGCCCCTGAGGTAATGCACACTCCATTTTGAAAGTTGCTGGTTTATATGTATTGTTATAAAAGTATTATATACAACATTTGTGGTTTTTTTAAGATATAAAAGAATGCATGACACAGTGAAAGCCCTCTCTCCCCCACAAATCACACCCAATTCTATTCCCCTGAAAATTTTGAGAAATTTTCTATGCAAATATAAGTGTGTTTTATACATGTATCCTCTTTGTGAAATGTAAATGAGACTATAATATGCAGAACTTCTCTCCAAGTTGTTCTACATATCCAATGAAATGCCAAAAAAATTCCAATGAGTTTTTGGGGAGACTTTACAAAGTAATCCTTAAATTATGTTGAATACTAAAAGGCCTTTCCCCCCTTCCGCTTTCTTCCTCCTGGAAATGAGGATTTAATGGCTATAGCTGAGTAGCCATTTTAGAGCCAATCACAATGAAAAGAACAACAACCAAAAAAAAAAAAAAAAAAAAAAAAAAAAAAAAAAAAAAAAAAAACCACTATGGGCTTATTCTTACCTGAGGAAAAAATACTGTATTTTAGCAATTCCTGCCTTTCAGCCCAAACCAAATCTGGCCTTGGTCTCTCAGACCTTGCTTCCTATCAATTTAGCCTTGCCTAAAATAGACTAGACTTATTGGTGGTTCTTGAATATACTAAACAGGCTCCTGCTTCCAAGCCCATAGTATTATCGGATCTTCTGCTTGGAAAACTCTTGCCTTAGAAATCCTTATGGGTTTCTCTCTCAGTTCAGTTCTTTGCTTAAATATTGCCTTATCTCAGAGTCCATCCTTGACCACTATATAAAATAGCACCCTATCCTTGCTTTATTTTTCTTCATAACACAATCACCACATGATGTATTAAATAATAATAATGTGGGTGTATTAAATATTACCACACACACGTACACATGCATGCCTGTACACATAATTAATCTAAATTCCATAACAGTAAGATGCTCATTCTATTCCCAACGCCTATTTGGAAATTACTACTTATTTAAGTAATCGTGAAATGAGCAAAGGAATGTTTTTCACCATGAGTGAAGTCCACATATTTTTGTGTCTGTTAGCAGTTTGTTTGTTTGTTAAAGACAAGGTCTTATTATGTAGCCCAGGCTGGTCTCAAAGTCATGATCCTCCTACCGCAGGTTCCTGAGTGCAAGGATTACAGGCATGTGCCACCACAACCAGATTTCTACTGGTCACTTTTTATTACCTTTTTTCTTTCTTCAGTGTGTGGACTACCTATTCATATCCTTTGCCATACCAGGAACCAGGGAACAGAGGAATGGGGTCATCAGGGTCTGCCATAGGCTTCTGGGAGATGCCAGCCCTACTAAGGGAAGCAGTAAGCCTAGAGGTATGGAAGAGCCAGAAAATGGAGATGCTCAAGGCTCCCTTCCAGCACACATCTAACCCCAGGTAGCCTGCATCCATGTGATTCCAATGGCCCAAAGCCATTCTTTGGAGGAGAGAAAGGAAAGATCAAAGAGAGAGCAAATTCATGGTTGTAGGGATGGCGACAAAGATGAAGATTATACGGCATCATAACCAAAGCAGCCATTTCTTTTATTTTTACCTCATACTGGCTCCAACAGGTCTGTCTCTAGCTTCCCTCAGTCTTCAGCCACTGTGACTGATGCCCCATTTGATTGACACTTTTGGTTCACTGTCTGCATTGCACAACCTCTGATAAACCTCCTGCATGCTAGTACATGTGGCCAACCACCTATCTTACCTTTGCCTGTTAGAAAACAGTAGAATTCCAAAATCTGTGTCCAGTGGTGGAGGTAGGCCCTGCAGGATGTAGTCTGACCCTGAGCCTGAATTTAAGTAGAAGCACGATCAAGAGCATATTCTGCAATTCTACTTTCCAAAGTGTGAATGGAATCTGACTTCTGGTGCTTGTCCTCAATGCCATTTTCAGGTTTGAAGGATGGGAAAGGGTAAAGCTTTTTCACTTGCACACAAACTGGCAGATAAAAATCTTAATCACACTTTTTATTCTTTTGTGACATCTTAATCCTTTTTAAGCTGCAAAAAGCAATGCAAACAAAAGTATTTAACCTTGATAGAGAGAAATTCAGTGATGTCTAGCAAAACTACATGTGTACTCATTATTTGACTCAGTAATCCCACTTCTAGGAATCAAGCCCAAAGATATACGAGCTGAAGTACAAAATGATATGTGCACAAGGCCATTCATTGCATCATTATGTGTAAAACAAAATACTGGACAAAAAAAAACGTACACCGTTAAGGAACTAGTAGAATAAATTATAGTGGGACCATAAAATGGGGTTTTGTGGAATAGGATAATTTTTTTATATAATGATTAAGAATAAAATGTCTTCAGATATTATCAAATGTCCCCTGGAGGATGAAATCCCTTATAATTGAGAACCACTAATCTAGGACAATAATCATAAATGAATAAAATAAGATTAAGTAAGCCAGGCACTGTGACACATACGTGTAATCCCAGCAATTCAGGCTAAGGCCTGAAAGATTTAACAACTCACCTCATTATTACATTTGGTGTGAATACTATTTTGAAAACATCAACTTTAAAACACTTAAGCTGGGAGTAGAGGTGCACACCTGTAATCTCAGCACTCAGGAGGCTGAAGCAGGAGGACCAATGTTCAAGGCCAGCCTGAGCTATACAGGGAGACTCTATCTCAAAAAATAAAATAAAATCACTTCTTGAGACAAGGAAATTGAAATATGAATTGGTATTTAATTATATTAAGGAATTATTTTTCATCAGCTGTGACAGTGGTATTGTGGTTATGTAAAAAAAATATTTTTCTGTTATCCTTATACACCCACATTGAGATAAATGGCACACTATCTAGGATCTGAATTTAAAAGATTCCAACAAATATTGAAGCAGAAAGGATGAATGAAACAAAATTAGAAAAATATTGAAAAATTATTATAGCTGACATAAGTAGATTCATTCTACTAATCTCTCTACATTTGTATATATTTAGATTTTTCCATAATAAGATGATTTTTAAAGACAAAACAATGGGACTTGCTTTACCAAAAAAAGTGTAGTAGGTGTACTTTTCCCTCTTCCTCCTGCTAAGTAGAGTTATAAACCCTGGGTATTGTATATAACACAAACATAAGAAGACTTTGAAAGGTAGAAACGATGAGGCAGGCTGGGCATAGACCTCAGAATCCAAAGAATGACACATTGGTGAGTTCCGTGCGGGCTTTTTCCCTTCTCATATATCCTGGACTGGGTTGTGGAGAAGTTGGTGACCTGGAGACATCAAAAAAGCCACAAGAAAAGCTTGCAAAGGACCAGGAAGGGCATAACATTTCAAGTCAGCTAAGTTTTAGATAATAACTACTCTAGTCCAACCAAACATCACAGAAAAAATTGCAACACAAGCTACACCAACAAAAGGCAAGCAGAAAACTTAGGATTCCATCTTTCCCAGGCTATCACAAAGAGCCCAAACCCTCCATTATGGTGGTGTCAGAGAAGGGAACATTGGGACCTAGAACATAAGTTCTGTCTTGGCATTAACAATCCCCTTCTGACACAGTGTCATTGGAGACTACATGGGAAACCTGGACTTCCATGGCTGCCAGAAAATGAGGAGATTCTTCCTCTTCTCTCCACTAAGGTGGTATCAGTGGAAGCCTAGTATAGAACTATCACTTTGATAACCACCTATAATTTCAAGTGCACACCCTCCACCATCACTACCATAGTGTCAGTGGAGGTCATGAGGAATCATAGCAAGGTACCCCTGCGCCTCTCAGCAAGTGTGGTATCAGCAGAGGTATAGTGGGGAACTTGAAGTCACACCTTTCCAAGCAGTAATGATGAAACCCTCCCCCAGGTGTCAATGGAGACTAGATGGAGAACCATTCAACACTTGTTCCAGTCCACCAAACAATAACAAATTAACATTCTCCTTCCTCTACTAGACCAATGTCAGAAAAGCCTGATAAAACAGAAGATCTAATCTCATAACTCCTCAAAAGTCTATGTGTCAATATAAAATCACTCCTATCAAGAACCAGCAAATCTCCAAAGGGAAAAGACCATCAAAAGACATTATCAACAAGATATCTGTGTTTATAAAGATGCATTAGCAAGTAATTATAAACACAATCAAAACAAAGGTAAAAAAGTAGAAAGTCTCAGCAAAGAAATAAAAAATATCAGAAAAGAAGTTGAAGATATATAAAAGAACTAAATGGAACTTTTAAGACTGAAAATGCAATAAATAAAATTGAAAACTTCACTGGATTCATAGCAGAATGGAAAGGACAGGGGAAGGAATCAGTGAACTCGAAGAGAGAGCAATAGAAATTACCCAGTTCAAATGACAGAGAGAAAATAGATTGAAAAAAATGAACAGATCCTATTCATCAATATTAGGAGAGGAGAAAAAACCAGGGCTGAAAAAGTGATAAAAGAAATAATTGCTGAAAATTTCCTAATATGAACTACAAATTCAGGAATTTCAACAACCCAAATAGGGCACACACACACACACACACACACACACACACACACAAATCCATGCCAAGATATATCATAGTCAAACATCTACAGACAAAGAGAAAAACAAAAAAAAAAACTTGAAGGTATAAGAGAGAATCAGTACTTTGCCTGTAAGAAAAAAAACAATTTCTCATGAAAAAGAATGGAGACCAGAAGGAAGTGGCACAACATTTTTGAAATGCTAAAGGAAAAAATTGTCAATTCAGAATACTTGGTCCAGCAAGCATATCCTTTAGGAACAAAGGGGGAATCGAGACATTATCAGATGAAGGAAAATTAATCAGTAAACCTACTCTGAAAGAATGGTTAAAAGAAATTCTCTACACATGAAGGAAATTATAAGATGGAATCTTGAAACATCAGAAGGGGAAAAAAGCTTAACAAAATAGTAAAACTATGATTAAATGCAATAGATTTTTTCTTCTCTTCAGTTCTCATAACTGTGTTGGGTGGTGGGAGCAAAAAATAAAACACTATCTGATATGGTTCTCAATGTATAAAGAGGAAATACTTAAGATAATTACATTATAAATTAAGTAAAGAGAGATAAGTTTATATATTTCACCCAAACTGGTAAAATGTCAACACTAGTAGAATGTGATGAGGTGTTATATATATTGTAATACCTATAATAACCAATTAAGAAGTGATTTCAAAAGATACACTTTGAAAACACTATAGGTAAATAAAAAGCAATTCTTTAAAAAGTTCAAGTAACTCACAGAAAGGCAGGAGAAAGAATACAGAGAAACAAAAAACAAACAGATTAGATAAAAATAAATAAATACAATGTCATATTTAAGCCCTAACACACCAATGCCCAAAACTGAAATAACCAAAATGTTCTTTAATATGTGAATAGATAAACAAATTATAGTACAGCTATACCATGGACTACTATTCACCAATAAAAGGACAAACTGTACTTACAATAAAGGCATTATGCTGAATTGTTTAAAAATTTTTCAAAAGGTCATAAACTATATGATACAACTTATTTAACATTCTTGACATTACAAAATAACAGAGGCAGTAGTCACCAGGGGATTAGATTAGTAGTCACCAGGGGATAGAGATGATGGTCAAAAGGAGAATGTGCATAACTACATAGGGATAGCACAAGGGAAGATCTTTGTGGTAATGAAACAATTCTATATCTTGCTGCTGCTGGTGTTGGTAAGATAATGGAGAGCTATACACACGACATCGTTCTGATGTCAGTTTTCTGTTTCACAGGTTAACCATGGGGGAAAACTGGATGAATGTTGCATGAAACAAAACAAATATAATCTCAAGGAAAATGAATTTTAACTAAAAACAAAAGGAAATAGAATTCTCAGCAATAATTTTCTATCATATGATTTTCAGCTAGAATATCCAATATTTATCTTTTCCCTAAATGCAGAAGTCCCCAAGTGTCTCCAGAGCTTCCAACAAGACAGACCCCATAGGGGTCTTTATTACAGTATGTCCTTTACTGCTCCCCTGGGCAACATAAGTAGACTGCAGGAAACCCAGGTTTGATGGTTAGTCTTGATTGTCAGCTTGATTGGATTAAGAAGTTCCTGGGATTAAAAAAAGAGAAATTCCTGGGATACTAGTAGAGCACAACTTTGAGTATGTCTGTGAATGTGTTTCTAGACATAATTAAAAAGCCAGATATAGTGGCACATGCATGCAATCCCAGGACTCAGGAGGCTGAGGTAGGAGGATTGCAAGTTGGAGGCCAAACTGGGCTACAGAGTGAGATTCTGTCTATAAGTATATATAAACAAAACAGACAATTAGACCATGAGGGCCCTGACCCAAACAATGGATTAATTCCCTCTATGGATTCAAAATATGATGGCATTATTGGGAGGTAATAAAAAGTAGAACGTAAAGGAAGCTGGTCACTGAGGACATGTCCTTGTGACTATATCTTTTCCTGAACTCTTGCTGTATGCCCCCTTTCTCTGCTTCCTGTCTACCAAGAAGTGAACAGCCTCCTCCACATGCTTCTCCTAACATGATGTTCTGCCCAAATGCATAGGGCCAAACAACCATGGACTGAACTCTCTGAAAACAAGACCTAAAATAAATCTTTTCTCCATTAGGTTGTTTCTGTCAGGTATTTTCTCACAGTGATAAGAAAAGTAACTAACACAGAAAATTTGTGCAAGAGAAGTGGGATCACTGCTATAACTAAACCTATGTGGTTCCTTGTTGTTGTTGTTGTTGTTGTTGTTGTTGTTGTTTGTAGTAGTAGTAGTAGTATTTCTCTGCTATTCATAGGGATTTTGATGGATGATTTTCAGGAGTGGGCTGCCAGGTCCTTCTCCCAAGACTACAGCACTCAGTATTTGTAGGCAATCTCCCATCCAAGGACTAACCAGGCCTGACCCTGCTTAGCTTCTGAGATCAAATGGGATCGGATGCCAGGGTGGTATGGCTGTAGATATGTGGTTCTTAGGCTTTTGGAACTGGCTTGGAGGAGGAATTTGGAGAAATTTGGAGAAGCAGGTTAGAGAAGTCTAGAATTCTGGAAGAAAGATTAATGGGTCATTCTGGTGCAAGCTCAGAAGGCCAGAATGCCAACAGAAATATAGACAGTAAAGACTACACTCATGAGGATTCAGATGGGAATAAAGACTGTGTTGAGAATTGGATTTGATGCCATTGATGTTGCAATCTGGTGATGAACTTGTCTACAATTTTTCTATGTCTTGAAACTTTGAGTGAGGCTGAATTTAAAAGTAAGGGACTAATTAATTTGGCAGAGGAAATTTCAAGATAGCATAGCAGTGAGGCTATGGCATGGTTGTTGATGGCAGCTTTTAATTAGGTTTACAGTGAGAATCAGGACCAAAAAGCAGAGCAGAAAGATTTTTAAATGTGCAGTTTCTCCAGGTAAAGAGCATGTTTAAAGCTGTGGGTAAGGAGGACATGGTGTTAAAGAGATTAGAGCCACCTGGTTGGATGGGAGAGTAAAGTTACTAGAAAGAAATCACTTACTCTGAACTGGGAAAATAGGAAAGATGCCTTTAGGGCATCTCAGGAATTGACTAGACCCCATTTATAACATGCTTGGGGCATGAAAGGTTAAACTCATTTGAAAGACTTTCCCTAAAGAAGACAACACCTCGAGGGCACCCTGCTCACACAGGGCTTCCTAGGAAGTTGTTTCTCCAGGAATCTTTTTTACCATACTCAGCCACTCAGGTACTCAGAAGCCACTGCAGCCACAGTCCAAGGAAGCCTGAGGACTGCCGAGCTCACAGCAGACCTTGGCATCATCCACATGATGCTGGTTTTTGCAGACATACAGAATGCAAGAGTTATGAGGTCATGAAGGCATCTACACAGATTAAAAGTAAGGCTTGGCAGGCCAGGCAATATGTGGCAAGGTTGGAGGCCCTGTGGGCAACCTGTGAGGGTGAAGCCTAAGCTGCAGTGGGGACCCCAGGATGCTGGAGATGCCAGGAACATGAAACATCTGCTGAGGAAAGCTGTAGGAAATCAGCCAAGCCAGCCCCAGAGAGAAACCATATGGGCTGAAAACAGCAAGGCCACAGGAGTGGGGATGCCCAGTCCCGTTGGAGTTCACATCATACCACCATGGACTCTGAATGTTGGACATGGAGACACAGCATTTAATGTTTGCCCCACTGAGTTTTGGTCTTGCTTTGGTCCCACCCCTTCTCTTTATGCCTCCTTTCTTCCCTTTTGGAATGGGAATGTTTACTCTATGTCATTGTATGTTGGAAGCGTATAACTTTTTGATTTTTATAGGAGCTCACAGATAAGAGTTGCCTTGAGTCTCAGGGGCGACTTTGAACTTAGACTTTTGAACAATACTGAAACTGTTAAGACTGCTGAGACTTATGGAGATGAACTGAGTGCATTTCACATTATGAGATGTACATGAGCCTTTTGGGAGGCCAAGTGTGATTTAAAGTGATGTGTCTGGATGTCAAGTTGTCAAGGGGTGGCCTTGTGATGGTTAGTCTTGATTATCAACCTGATTGGATTATGAAGTACCTAAGAGATTAGTGGGCTGGGATTTAGCTCAGTTGGTAGAGCGCCGCTTTGCAGTCTCTGAGGTCCTGAGTTCGATTCCCAGCACCATAAAAACGGGAGAAGGATGTGGCAACCCACTACCAAGGCAATCCTGAAACAATCAGCCATTGAAAGCCCTATGAGGGTCGCTATGAGTCGGACATGACTCGACAGCACCTAACAACAACAACAAGGAGATTAGTAAAAGACACTTCTGAGTGTGACTCTGAAGGCATTTCTAGAGACAATTAGATCATGAAGGCTCTGACATGATCCCTTGATGGATTCATTATATGATGGCATTATTAGGCAGTAGTGAAAAGTAGAAGGCCCTTGGGAGGAAGATAGAGTAGGAGATGGGCCTTTTGGAGGAAGATAGAGCCCCAAGGACATCCACCAAAGAGGCCTGGACTCTTCCTGTAGGTCCCCTCTTTCTCTGCTTCCTGTTCACCAAGAAGTGAACAACACCTTCCACAGCATGCTCCCAACACCATGATGTTCTGCCCAAGCACATAGGACCAAGCAACCATGAACTAAACCTTCTGAAACCATGAACCAAAATAAGTCCTTCCTCCCTTAAGTTGTTTCTGCCAGGTATTTTGTCCCAGCACTGTAAAAAGTAACTAACACACCAGGCCTCCATCTAGGACCATGGTTGTGTTAATGACTTAGTCCAATTGTTAGACTTAAAAAAACTAATACTGGATATTTTGTGAATAAGATACATTTCTTATAATTCTAGAGACCTAAGCCAGGCATGGTGATACATGCCTGTAATCCCAGCAACTCAGGAAGCAGAGGCAGGAGGATCATGATTTCAAGGCCAAAGGCAGCCTGCATAACCTAGTGGGACCTTGACTTAAAATAAAATATTTTAAAAATGGGCTGGAGGTGCACAAGCTCAGTGGTAGAGCACTTGCAAAGTATATGTGAAGCCCTTGGTTCAACCCCAAGTACTTATTATTATTATTAGTAGTAGTAGTAGTAGTAGTAGTACCTGAGGTGTAACTCAGTGGTAGAGCATATACTTAGCATGTGTGAGCTTAGCATGCTTAGCCTGAGATCAATCCAAAACACCTCCCTAAAATTA
Organism: Pedetes capensis; assembly: GCA_007922755.1. Taxonomy (NCBI): domain Eukaryota; kingdom Metazoa; phylum Chordata; class Mammalia; order Rodentia; family Pedetidae; genus Pedetes; species Pedetes capensis. The sequence goes on along the minus strand of VMDO01014906.1, from coordinate 10,310 downwards.
TTTCTTATAGTTCTGGAGACCAGGAAGACCAAAATCAAGGAACTGTCAAGTTTGGTGCCTGCTGAGGGTGCTCTTGCTGCATCCTCACATGGCAGAAGGCAGAAGAGTAAAAGGGGCCTAAACTAGTTTCCTCTAGTGCCTGTATAAGGCACTAATCCTTCAGGACAGCAGAGTCCTCATGTCTTAGTCCTTTCCTCAAAGACCCCACCTCTTAATACCACCACAATCAGGATTAAGTTTTCACATTAATTTTAGAGGAAACACATTCAACCCATAGCAGCGCGGAGCCCCCAGACACCGTGAACTCTCACTAAATGTGTTTCCCCAATAGAGATACAGGGAATTGTCTCCACTCTCTTCTGTTCTCTAGACCATGGGCCTCCAGCTAAATCACAGTTAAAAACCCTTCACCCTAGCCTGATAACTAATGAATACAAATTTTTCCTGTGAGCACGCTTCTCCATTCACATATGAATGAGTTGTATAAATTAAATACAACCCCCATGTTTACTATCCTGACTTTGTTGTTGTTAGGTGCCCTCGAGTTGGTGTCCAACTCATAGCAACACTAGGTACAACAGGCAAAACACTACTGTCAGTGCTTCTCTGCTATTCATAGGGTTTTCAATGACAGATTGTTGGGAGTGGGTTGCCGGGTCCATCTCCCAAGCCTACAGCACCTGGTGTTCCCAGACAGTCTCCCATCCAACTACTAACCAGGCCTCACCCTGCTTAGCTTCTGAGATCTGACAGGATCAGAGGCCACAGTGCTCTGGCTGCAGGCACTATCCTGACTACCACTCTGCTATTTCTTGACACTAAACTTGAAACTGCATTCAGGAGTCTCTCACATTGTACATCAAGAAATTACTAATATTAAAAAGGTTTTCAAAGTCTCCCATTCTTAATTTTTTTCATTAATGTATTATTTTTACATATTAAGGGAGTCTAGTGTGATATTTCAACACATACATGCAGGGTGCACTGATCAAATCCAGCCTCCTGGGCTAGGAGCATGGCTTAGTGGGAGAGCCCTTGCCTAGCATTTGCAAGGCCCTGGGTTCAATCCCCAGCACTACAAAATAAAAAGCCAGTCTCCCTTTATCGACCACCCCCAATCTCTGGTAATCACATTCAGGCCAACTTATTTATTTTCAACATATGAAAGAGAACATGTGGTACCTGTCTTTCTGTGTCTGGCATATTTCACTTAATTTAATGTACTCCAATTCCATCCATTTTGCTGCAAATGACAGGATTTAATTATTCTTTATGGAGGCAGATAAATGCATCTCTGTTTTATCTCCTACCTCCAGATTGGACACCTACCTGAAACTTAATACTACTTCAAGTATGGAAAAGGCAACTATTCTGAAGGTATTATTTTATTTGCACAGAGAAAAATGACTGTCATCACATATTCTTTTTAGAAAGTAATGAAGAATTATAATTTACAATTTTTTGCTTTTACTACTTCTATATAATGAAAGTGCACATGATTTCCACCTTTGTTTTTAAAGGAGATGCATTCAGGGCCATGTCATCCCAGAACTTGTAGAAATGGATATGATCAAATATTTATTGGGAACAAACATAAATTGTATATCAAATAAAATGTAAAAACATTATAAAATTTCACTAAAAGAGTGTTCAGTGCCACCTGAACCCTTGTAAATGTGCATCATTGACTCATATTAGAATCAATCAGACTGAAAGACAATTTTTCCCAATTAGAATTTAGCAATATCCTCATATTTCCTTAATAACACAAAATATTTGCAAAACTGTATTAGTACTAGACATGGCTAGTTCTAGTACAGACAGCCCTGATTTACAATACTTTAACTTAGAATTTTTCAAATTTATGATGATGCTAAAGCAATTCAGTAGCAATTGTATTTTGCATTTTGAATTATTATTTTTCCCAGGGTAAAAATATGCAGTCTGATACTCTCTTGTGATGCTGGGCAGTGGCAATGAGCTGTACTTCCCAGTCAACCCTGTGATAATGAGGGGAAGCCACAAAGACTCTACAATGTACTGTGTTGCTAAGCCAGGATGTATAGCAGTTTAGATGTATTGAATTCATTTTTGATTTACAATATTTTCAACTTACAATGGGCTTATTGGGATGTAACCTGTTTAAGTCAAGAAGCACTTGTACAGGGAATGGTAAATGGTTTTAGTAGATGTCTCACATTTAAAGTGACTTATATTATTTGTGGAGCTGGAATTTAGCTCAGTGGGTAGAATGCTTGCTCTGCATGTTCTGAGCCCCTAGGTTCTATCCCCAGCACCACAAAAACAGGAGAAGGATCTGGCAGCACACTCTTGAAACAATCCTGAAACAATCTGCCATTGAAAACCCTATGAATAGCAGAGAAGTACTGACATAGTGCCAGGCATGTCACAGTGCCAGTGAGTGTTTCATTCTGTTGTATATAGAGTCACTATGAGTCGGACTTGACTCAATGGGACCTCACAACAACAACATATTATTTGTAAAAGTGAATTCTAAATGATTAGAGGCTCATATTAAAATAATGGGCTGGGATTTAGCTCAGTTGGTAGAGTGCTGCACTGCAGTCTCTGAGGTCCCGAGTTCGATTCCCAGCACTGCAAAAATGGGAGAAGGACCTGGCAACCCACTCTCAAGGCAATCCCGAAACAATCTGCCATTGAAAACCCTACGAGGGTCGCTACGAGTCAGATCACAACTCAACGGCACCTAACAACAACAACATTAAAATAATGTTATACTCATTGCAATAATGTCTACATACATGACAAATATGACTAAGAGAATACAAGTAGCAAGGGGCCATGCCCTTATGAAATTCATACTCCTTTGTGGATCCTGCCAAATATCATGTGGTTAGGGTAGTTGGACAGAAGGGAGAAAAGACTTAGTTTCCTTGAGGCTTACACCATAATGATAACCTGTCCACTGGCCCTCCTCACTATTGAAGACTTTGTCTCCTGGCTCACTATCTTCTAATCCTTTCTGGTTTTTGTCATCAACTTTGGTGACTTCACACACACACATGGATGCTCCAAATGAAGGAAGAGTTTCATACCAGTGGCCAGGAATAAGGGAATATGCTTGAGGGAAGTGTCACAATAATTTCTGTCAATTATTTTTTCCATACCCACAACACATAGATATTATTTTCCAAGTGCCCAGTGTAAAGAGTATGTGATTCACTGTAATGATGGCTCAGGGAAAAATAATCAGGCAATAAACTATTGAGTATGATTGTTCTACAAAAGGTCACCTGTATAACATATGGCAAAACAAGAGAAGAAGGATAGTATAAATAAGCCTGGATTATCAAAAGGCCTCCACAGATAACTAGCATTTGGTATACAATCAGAAAAAAATGTATAATTTTGTGAGGCAGAGAAGCAAGGAGTTTGGTAAAACATGTTCAAGGCAGAGGAAAAAGTGAGTGCAAATCCATGGAGCTATGAGAGACCTTAGTGAATATATTCCAAGGAACTGGCAGTAGGGCAATATTTCTAAGGGAAGGAAAATGACAAAAATGGAACCTGAAGCCATAAACTGGATCCAGATTGCAGAGGACTATGACAAGGAGTTGAGTAGTAATATTTCAGGCACTGGAAGACAATGGGGAAAATCTAGAAATGACCTGCCCTGTAGACCAGTAGGCCCCAAACTTTTTGGCACCAGGGACCATTTCTGTGGAAGCCTATTTTTCCATGGAACAGAGGCAGAGCTCAGGTAATACCAGTGATGGGGAGCAGCTGTAAATACAGACAAAGTTCACTCACTTACCTGCCCCTCACCTCCTGCTGTGGGGCCTAGATCCTAACAGTTGTACTGATCTGCAGCCTAGGGGTTAGGGACCCTGGCTCTAGGAAGATCTTTTTGCCTGAAGGTATGGAGGAGGTGGAGGCCGTTCAGGTCATCTTGATGAGAGCTAATGATGGCCAGCTCCCAAGCTCAACTGTGGTCATTTACAAGAAGGACTGGTTCTTACATAGTATTAAAGATTGACTGGGTATGGAGAGCAGGGGTGTATTGCAGGATGAATCCAAGATTTCCTCATGGGAAATGGCAGATAGTAGTGAGATAGGCAACACAGGCAGAGAAACACGTCACAAGGCTAGGGAAGGTTATGGTTTCTAGTTAGTATTTGTTGACACTGCCCAGGGGTCAATTTACCTACTCTTCCCTGGGCAAAGGCAATGCCCACCAGAAAAGAACTTTCACTCCAGTTCTCCAAACCAATCCCCAAACTGGGGACATTGGCCATAGCTTAAGAGTGGCCCTGACTAAATTTCATCTGAGTCTCATAAATCAAAAGCAGCCCCAACCTATTCAAGAGCACCACCACTGCATCTCAGATCAAGAGGCACATCTCATCCAAAAAGAGCACTCCACCCTTCCCCACATAACACTGGACCAGAAAGCTTTGGATCAATATAAAGAACCTGTCTGAAATTGATGAGGTATTTGGGGAATACCAAAGCAAGGGACAAACTTCTGTTATTATGGTGTACCTACTCCCATCTGAGTTCCACCAAGACAACACATCTTTACGTGAGGCCGTCAAAGCCAATCAAGCAAGGAAGATATAATTTTTAAGGCAGATTACCTATAGGACAGAAGGAGGACATAGAAGCCTGGGAAAGCCAAAGAAACCTACTCTGCTCAGCCATCCACCCACCCTGAAGTGGGATGGATATATTGAAAACCCCAAAATCTGGTTGAATCCAAGAAAGTTGTCCATGCAAGGGAGTGTGTCCTAAGGTCTGAAAAGTTTACTAAGTGGCTAATAGAGGTGAGATAAGATATGGGTCAATACAACAGTGGAGACAGGACAAAATTATTAGGGCTTATTGCTAGGAGAGTTGATACAGCGATCTGTAGAATGAGGTCAGAGAACATATAGGGAGCATTTGGGAATTGGGTTAATCAGAAGGTAATGGTTAATCTTGAGAGAGGTCTTCAAGAGAATCACTGGGAAGCTTTTTGCTAGTCATCATGAGGCTACTATATTCAATTAGGATGGAGCCCTTGGGCTTCCCAACCCCAGGAATAGCAATATCCACTGAAAGAAGAATACACTTGATAATTTGACACTATGCCATTATGCAAAATATTGTTGTTGTTGTTGTTGTTGTAGTTAGGTGCTGTTGAGTCGGTATCCGACTCATAGTGACCCTCATAGGGTTTTCAATGGCTGACTGTTTCGGGATTGCATTGGGAGTGGATTGCCAGGCCCTTCTCCCATTTTTGTAGTGCTGGGAATTGAACTCGGGACCTCAGAGATTGCCGTGCAGTGCTCTACCCACTGAGCTAAATCCCAGCCCATGCAAAATATGGAAAGACTATATGACTTTTCCATTTTTGCAACTAAAAATGTTTAAAAGGCAAAGCAAAATGGCTGATGCTATTTACTTTCTAGAAACCAGCTAGAAAATTTTTTGGTGGCTGTGATGGTTATTTTTAGGTGTCAACTTGACTGAACTAAGGAATTCTGAGGAACCTGATAAAGCATTATTTCTGTGTGCATCTGTGAAGGTGTTTCCAGAGAACATCAGCATATGAGCCTGAGTGCACTAGGTAGGGAAGACATACCATCAACATAGGCAGGCACCATTCAGTTGTCCAGGCCAATTTTGGGCTCAGAAAGAACAAAAGCAGGGAAAAGGTAAATGTGTCTATTTATCCAGGAGCTAGGATATACTCTCCTTCTCCTCCCTGTGGGCATCAGAACTCCAAAATTGTTGGCCTCTGGAATCCAAAACTTATACCAGCAGCCTCCTATCTGGGTTCTCTGGTATTCAACCTTAGACTGAGAGACCATCAGTCTCCCTGATTCTGTAGCCTTCAGTCTTGGATTCAGTCATGCTACTGCCTTCCAGGGTCTCCAGCTTGCAGATAGCCTGTCATGAAATGTCCCAGATTCCATAATCATGTGAGCCAATTCCTCCAATAACCCTCCTCTCCTCTACCTATCTACCTTATATTTATCTATCTATGTCTTATTGGTTCTTTCTGGAAAGTTCTGAGGCAGTGGTGAACTAAAGGCTTAGGGATGATGAATTTCTGCCACAAACCAACAGCAGTTACCTTTTCATAGAGACCGGGGTGTTAAGTTTCTTTTAAAGTCAAACATATATTTACCATATGACCCAGTAATCCCAGAGAATTAAAATGTATATTCACCAAAAAAATCTGTATATAAACATTTATAGAAGCCCCCAAACAACCCAAACACTCTTCACGAGTGAAGGAATAAACTAACTGGATATGTCCACATAATGAATTACTATTCAGCAATAAAATGGAATGAACTATTGTTACACACAATAACATGAATGATCTCAAATGCTTTATGCTGAGTAAAAGAAGCTGGAATCAGAAGGCTATGCATTGTCTGATCCCTTTTTATATTCTAGAGAAAGCAAAAGTATGGGGATAGAAAATAAGTCAGTAGTTGCCAGCAGCCTAGGGGGAGGGGTTATCTACAAAGGGGCACAGAGAACTTTTTAGGGCATAGAAATATTCTATATTTGATTGTGGTGGTGGTTATGCAACTGCACATTTGTCAAAATTCATAGAACTGTAGTTCTAAAAGGAGTGAATTTACTATATGTACATTATACCTTAATAAATCAGACTTTTAAAAATACTGGGTTAAAAATTCTTGAACTGATTGGAGAGGGATACACTGAAAAAAAGAGACTAATCTGGTTGATTACTGTTTGGACCCAGTTTCAGATCAAGATCAGAGTTCCAAGCCAAAAAAAACATACATTAACTCACCTATCATTTCTGGAAGAGACTAATGTTTCTCCCATTCATGGAGAACAAGTGTGTCCTGTGTCCTGCGGCACCATGACAAGCAATAAATTTTGCCTGTCTGTTATTGAACCTCACATATGAGGTTCTGCATGCAGGGAGAAATGGAAGAGGTTGTTTTGGTTCTGAGCCAAGAATATCCAGAGACAACAGATCATTTCATCCTTACAAATTTCATACTATGAAATCAGGAGTAGAGGGTCCCCGGCACAAAATTATTTCCCAAGGCCACACTGGAGTTATGAGAAGCTTACAGACCTTCCCCCTGAATTCTGAGTATAAGCCAAACATTTTTAAAAATTCCTCATCTGTAGGCATTATTTATGAAATGGGAAAATTTGCAAAAGTACCTAATATTCTACAAGGAGCACCTGAAAAGCCTGAAAACCCATAGAGAGGAATGCTGGTATAAGTTCTAGAGTCCAAACTTAACATGCCCACTTTAAGTTTGAACTGAGCTTAAAGTGGGCATGTCAGAGTAATCTTCAGGGTTTCTTTCTTTTCTAACTTAACAGAGTCATCAACATTCATGATATGGTGTAGAGAAAGCAAAAGATGACAAAACATAATTAATTTTGATGGAGGAATCAGCTGTGTGGTAAAATCCATCAAATGACACATATATTCATGCTGGACTTTAAATTGATATAAGAACTATGACTACCTCAAACCCCACCTGAAACAAACACCATTGCCACTGATGTTATAGAAGGTATGTGAATAGCCTGAAATTTGTTGCCTTGGAAGCTGAGCTACTGCCAAGGTTCATCTACAAACATTCTTTAGGAACCAAGACCATCAAGAACATCATTTAGGAACCAAGTGGAACTTGGTGAAGGGCTATACACTATTATTTCAGTTTCAATTTGAAGTTTCAATGTGTCCATAAAATCCTTAGTGCTTTAGTAGCCTATGACCATTAATTGAATAAATTCTTCAAGAAACCTCTATTTTTTTATAGGACATACCCATATCAATGGGCTGGGATTTAGCTCAGTTGGTAGAGTGCTGTGCTGCAGCCTCTGAGGTCCCGAGTTCAATTCCCAGCACCACAAAAGTGGGAGAAGGACCTGGCAATCCATTCCCAGGGCAATCCCAAAAAAAGTCAGCCATTGAAAACCCTATGAGGGTCGCTATGGGTTGGATACCGACTCGATGGCACCTAACAACAACAACAACCCATATCAATATCAATTGATGTATCCATTTAACTTATTTATCATTATTCTCTAAACAATCAAGAGAGAACTAACTGCAAGAGAAAGCAACTTATACTTTTAAGACCCCTTTTTATTTTAATTTTGAGCCAAGGGCTTGATAAATTGTGCAGGCTGCCTCTGCCTTGAACTCTCAATCCTACAGCCTCAGCCTCCTGAGTTGCTGGGATTACAGGCATGCACCATGGCGCCTGATGATAATAGACATTTTCGTGTACCTGAAACCATGATGTTGTCCCACATTGGATAATTCAGACAAGTAAACGTTGAAAGAGATTCTAGTTTTCAACATGCCTAGAATGCTTCCTGCAACAGTCCCAAATCAACCTCTCTAAGAATTGCTTTCAGGTAATCCCCAGATGGAGTTATCACTTTATATAAACTTCGCCAAATGCTTGTCAGGATTGGCTCCTCTTGGTGGTAGTTTACAACTACTCTTGTTAAGCTGAGGCTATTCCAACTGTGACAGAGGATTCCCCCAACACTGGAAACCACTCAGTTAAGATATGTGGCCTCAAAACAGCTTGTTACTGGCACAAAAATAGACCTGAAGACAAGTGGAACAGAATTGAGGACCCAGAGATAAGCCAACACATCTATAGCCACCTGATCTTTGACAAACGAGCTAAACACACAAACTGGAAAAAAATAGCCTTTTCAACAAATGGTGCTGGGAAACTTGGATTTCCACCTGCAGAAAAATGGAAACAGACCCAAACCTTTCAATCTGCATGAGAGTTAATTCAAAATGGATGAAAGATCTCAATAGAAAACCAGAAACCTTAAAATTACTAGAAGAAAAGATAGGCAACATACTCCAACACATAGGCATAGGAAAGCATTTCCTTAATAAGACTCCAATTGCTCAGAAAATTGCAAAAAAATAATAGACAAATGAGATTATGCAAAATTGAAAAGCTTCTGTACAACAAAGGAAACAATCAACAGAGTTAAGGAAGAGCCCACTAAATGGGAGAAAATCTACACATCTGACAAAGGAATAATTTCTAGAACTTACAAAGAACTCAAGAAAGCAAACCTGAAGACAACAAATAATCCAATACACAAGTGAGCAAAGGAACTGAACAGACAGCTCTCAAGTGACGAAGTTCATAAATCTATGACGCACATGAAAAAATGCTCAATATCCCTAGACTTAGGGAAATGCAAATCAAAACAACTCTGAGATTCGACCTAACTCCAGTAAGAATGTCCAAGATCAACAAAACAAATAATAACAAATGCTGGTGAAGTTGTAGAGAAATAGGAGCCCTCTTATACTGTTGGTGGGACTATAAATTGCTTCAACCACTTTGGAAATCAATATGGAGATACCTCAGAAAACTAAAAAGAGAACTGCCATACAACCCAGCTATACCACTACTGGGAATATACCCAAAAGGAGATGAGTCATCATACCACAGAGACACCTGTATCTCCATATTCAATGCAGCACTTTTCACAATAGCAAGGATATAGAACCAACCAAGGTTCTCATCAACAGAAGAATGAATTAAAAAATTATGATACATAAAGCCGGGCAAGGTGGCGCACGCCTGTAATCCCAGCAGCTCGGGAGGCAGAGGCAGGAGGATCGCAAGTTTGAGACCAGAGACAGTCTGAGTAACTTAGCAAGACCCTGTCTCAAAAAGTAAGAAATGGGCTGAGGGTGCAGCTCAGTGGTCCAGCACTTACAGAGCATGCAAGTGCAAGGACCTGGGTTCAACCCCCAGTACCGCAAAGATAAAAAATAAAAAATAAAAAAATTATGGTACATATACACAATGGAATACTACTCAGCAATAAAAATGAAATAATGTCATTTGCAGCAAAATGGATGGAACTGGAGAACATCATCTTAAACAAACGAACACAAACTCAAAAAGAGAAATACCATATGTTCTCATTCATATGTGGGAGCTGAATCATACTTAAGGAAGAAAAAATCCTACACATAAATTGATATAAAATATGCACAAGTAAACATAAGGAAGAAGGGACAATATAAAGAGTAGAAAGAATGCCGGGCACGGTGGCGCACGCCTGTAATCCCAGCGGCTTCGGAGGCAGAGGCAGGAGGATCACAAATTCGAGACCAGAGACAGTCTGCGTAACTTAGCGAGACCCTGTCTCAAAAACTAAAAAAGTGGGCCGGAGGTGGCAGGTCAGTGGTCCAGCACTTGCAGAGCATGCAAGCATGAAGGCCTGGGTTCAACCCCCAGTACCACAAAAAATAAATAAAATAAAATAAAATAATAACA
>VMDO01014905.1:27655-53069 GCA_007922755.1 Pedetes capensis | reverse complement strand
TGAAGCTCTAAAATTGTACAGTTGTTCATTGTGACATACGTGTACTATTACAAGGCATGTTTTCACATATTAAGGAATAAGGGGTATTGGGTCTGACATAAGATGTCACTTTGAAAATTCATGTTTTCAAACAATGCAAGGTTCTTATTAAGCTGAATCCATTGTTCAGGAAAGCCCACCTTTTGAGTAATATATCATGCTTTTCCCTTATCACCAAAGATCTATTACTTGAACACTACAGCAATGTGACAGTTCTAATGATGTATGGGATAATCCATCATGAGCGTTAGGTTCTGTTGTATTCCTCAAGGAATTGTATACCTGCTGAAATATGAGAGTTAGAAAACAAAAGTCAGTCTAGTTCCTTTGGAAGAGTTTGTCAGTAAATGAGAAGCATGTAGTGCATTTATTTTTCTGACTAGTAAGATTAAAAAAGAAAAAGGAATTATGAAAATAACTATTATGTGACGCAAATGAGGCAGTGTAATTTTCCCCCCAAAGAACTCTACAAATTGAGGTCTGAAGTAATTCCACTAAATATAAGAAGGTTGTTGATGTACAATATTTTATTATCACTACTTATGTAGAATATCCTTAATGCTAGTATTTTAAGAAAGAAAATATTAAAAATATAGTCAATATATGGGAGGAAGTTTCTGTTATATTAAGGAAGTTACTTTTATTTAAATGTAGAAATTAATCCCATTTGAAAAATTCTGTTTTAAGTGTTGATCCATAAAATACCCTTTCTCATATTTTGGAATGAAGATAATCACACATGCTTAAATGGAATGAGAAGGCCAACATAATTTTTGCTAAGAATTTAGCTTTATAGGAAAATGTTTAAGTATAATAACACTTATAAAGATATTATGCCAAGGACATGAAATGACCTGAAGTACATAATCCATTGCTCTCTTGAAATTTCAGTCCTAGGACAAAGCAATGTGCTGGAAAACTCCCATTGAAATATTAAGTACACTCTATATTTTTGGGATTCATTTCATAGAATAATACAAATTTAGATTTTATATAAATACACATGTTAGATATATTCATAAAATCAAATGGGAAAAAATGGTACTAAATAAGATACTTAGAAATGTATTACCTACAAAAAATGACCTTATCATGTTGCTACATAAAATAATTCAAACAATTCCCAAAGCTCTGAGAACAAAGTTCTCATGGCAGAATTAGTAAAATTGTATTCTCTGCCTTCAAATCCAGCCTCACTCAAATCTGTGTACCTAATGGTTCCACATAGGCACATTAATCTTTTATATAACATGTTCTTTTCTCAAATTTTACTTTATTTTTGATTGTTATATAAAATTATATATATTGACAAGATATAGCATGATGTTTTGATACATGTGTAAATCATAATGATCAAATTAAAGTAATTAACATATCAATCATATTAAATATTTATATAATTTCTTTGTGGTGAAACATTCACATTTTGATGTATGCAGTATATTATTGCTAACTATGGTCACCCTATTGTGCAATTGTTGTTGGTTGGTGCCATTGAGTTGTGTCCAACTCATAATGCGCCTCATAGGGTTTTCAATGGCTGATTGTTTCAGGATTGCCTTGGGAGTGGATTGTCACATCCTTCTCCCAGTTTTGCAGTTCTGGGAATCAAATCTGGGACCTCACAGACTGCAGAGCAGTGCTCTACCAACTGAGCTAAATTCCAGCCCTATTGTGTGATAGGATACCAGAATATATTTCATCATTTATATTTCATTAAAAACATTGACCAATCTCTCTCCATCCCTCCTTTTCCCTACCTTCCTCAACCTCTGGAATCCACTTTTCTACTGTCAATTTGTATGATACCAAATTTTTAGATGTCATTCATGAGTAAGATCATGCAGTATTTGTGTTTCTCTACTTGAGTTATTTCACTTAACATTATATCCTCCAGGTTCATTATTATAACAGATCTCATAAGATATAGCTTATATATTTGGGTGCTCTAGTAAAGTTTCATTATGAGGGTCACTATGAGTGGGACACAACTTAATGGCACCTAGCAACAATAAATCTTATCCTTTGTGATTTTCAAAATATTGTTATGTGCCTTGCTTAATTTTGATTGGAAGTATCTTTATTTCTTATACCTGGATGTTGTAATTTCCCCCTTGATTTGGGAGGTTCTCAACCATTATTTATTTAATCATACTTTCTAGTTCCTTTTCTTTCTTCTTCTGAAACTAGGTCTCTTGGTAATATTCCATAACGTCATAGGATTTTTTCATTGTTTTTCATCCTTTTTAATCTTCTGAATGGATAATTTCAAATGCCTTGCTTTGAGCTCCTAGATTCTTTCTTTTACTTCTTTGAGCGGGATATTAAACTCTCTATGGTGTTTTTTATTTTGGTCATTACATTCTTCAAACTTGGGATTCTGTTTAGTTGTTCCTATTTCTTTGTTTGACTTCTCCTTTTGTTCATATGTAGTTCTCAAATTTTGTTTAAATATTTTGTGTTCTTATAGTTCTTATAGTTCTCTATAGTTCTTGTGTTCTCTATAGTTCTTGATGTTCTATAGAACTTTAAGAAAGATAATGATATATTTCTGTCTATTATTCCATAGCACCCCATTTCTCTAGGGTCCATTGTTAGAGGTCTGTCAGTTTTTCTTGCAAGTGTCTTGATTTTCTGATTGTAATTCTTATGTTATTGCATCACTATTGGCACATTTGAGGAAACAATTATCTCTTTTGGCTTTTCCAGGTGTTATTTATCAGGGATAAAACTTATCAACTTAGTTTAGCTTAGAATTCTGAATAGGCCAACTGGGAATGACCTTGGGAAGACAAAGTATTCTTTATCTTCTCTATATAACATGGCCACTGCCTTTGCTCAGATTAGCATGAGACTGTTGCTTGGGTCCACTGTAGATAAGATTTTGAGCTAAGCTCCACATTAGACAAAGCTGCTGGCTGAATACAATAGCTACCAATAAAGCCAGGATATAGAGTGTGTTCTCTAGCTAACTAGTATTCTTATTTGAGATCTTTAGTTGGACAGCGATACAGGCTGGCCCTAAGGTTGTGTGGAACCACTGCTTGAGATGGATAGGACCAGCTGCTGACTTCAGTAGAAAGATATAGTTGAAGTTTGTCTTTCTGCCTGTGTAGGAGCTTGGATTGGGCTTATAGGCTGAATCAAGCACTGTTTAAAGCACAGCATATAACAGAACTGCCTGTGGCCATACCACTGTGGCATCAGATCCTGTCAGATCCCAGAAGCTAAGCAGCTTTAGCGTTGGTCCATACTCAGATTAGAGACCACATGGGATCACAGGTGCTGTAGGCCTGGGAGAAAGACTCAGAAACCCACTCCCCAAAACAATCATCCATTGGAAACCCTATGAATAGCAGAGAGGCACTGACAATAGTGTTTCATCTGTTGTACACAGGGTTACTATGAGTCGGATGCCAGCTCAATAGCACCTAATAACAACAACATAGCAGAACTGGAGCCTGAACTTTGCTGAAATGCTGTGATATGGTTGTCTCACTCTTTGGAGGGGTTTTAAGACAGAGTCTGAAGCTGTCTAGACAGTGGAGCCTGGCTTCTAAAGATCCAAGGCAAGTAGAATTTCCTACTACTCTGTGAAACAATCAGCTTGGTTTTGTGAGTGGGCTGTGTTCTTGGTGGTTACCTCTGTTTGGGCACCATTGTTAGCATGTGCATAAAGTTAACTATCCTCATCTGTCTACTGGTCCCTGCAAGTTCTTCCTCTTTGCTTTGTTTCTTCCTGACTCCAGGTGGTCTAGCAAATAGCAATGCTATTTCCCCTTGTTCTCCCCATGAGATGAGACCAGAATGGGTTTTCTTGGAAGCTAGATGTCCAACTCTCATTTTCTCTCTCCACTCTAAAAATTTGTGAGCCCTGATGAAATCTCTTTGTGTTGCTTGTGTCAACTTTTGGGACAGTGAAGGATACCATAATCCATAAGAGTTTTCTTTTAACCTCTCTTTCAGTTATAAATCTTATTGTTGTTGTTTATGGTCTACTTAAGTGTTTCAGGGTTATTACCAAGTTTTGAGTTTTACATAAAGGTGCTCTTACCTGTAGATCATTGGTAGTTGAAATATTTATGGTACTCTAGGACCTACTATTCTGCCATTTTGCTTCAAAAGCTTTTGTTTTTCTAAAAATTATGTTTAAAGTTTTAATTCCTTCTTTTTTTCTCTTTCTTTTCCTACCAAACTTCCCTCCATTTGTTTTACATTAAACCAAATGGTGATATGATCAATGTATTATCTTCCTTGTATTCATATGTGTGACCAGATAACATGCATTGTATGAACATCTTAAATTTTTCTAGAAGTGAATATATTGCTCTGTAATATAGTTGGATGTGTATGCTTTCCTAAGCAGAATTAAATGGATGCCATTTCTCTGTATCTTTGTTGATCTTGGTGTGAAATGCCATCTTCCTAGGTTTTTAGTCACATTCTTCTGCTTCAAGAATATTTGACCTAATTTCAAATGTGTAGATTCTTGTATGAATTGCTCCATCAAATACTTGCTTGTAATTGAGTTGACTGATTATTAACACTTAGCTTTAAATATTATTGTGAACATAAACTCAGGAGTATTTCTGAACATGAGATTATATTTTAACTTTGGAATCTTTTCATGAAGGTAAATATTTAAAAATTATGACATAATTAAATTTATCAATATTTTGTTTAAAGTGTGTGGGTTTTAGTGCCACATTTAGCATATCGCCAATTTTATAATGATAATTTCATATATTTTCTTCCTAAGTTTAAAGTTGACCTTTAACATTGAAAATGTATATATGTGTGTGTGTGTGTGTGTGTGTGTGTGTGATTTTTAATCTAATTTTTCCCTAAAATGATGAGTTTTTCCACAGGCATTTCCCTCACATGTCTGTTAGTTTGCTGTATGGTGGGGGTTTGCATATTGTTATGAAGCTGAAAGCTAAGCTACAAGCATTAGAGACACCAGCAGGGTCCTCCATAGAGGACAGGTTTCAGCTGAGCTTCCAGACTAACATAAATGAGGGAATAGAACATGGAAGACCATTCCTGAAACAATTAGCCATTGAAACCCTATGAATCACACAGAAACATTGTGAGTTATAGTGCTGGGAAATGAGCCCCCCAGGTTGGAAGGCACTAAAAAGACTACTGCAGAACAGTTGCTTCCTGAAAGTAGAGTCTACCTTAATGACAGAAACAGAGTAAAGCCCCAGAGACCACCATTTACTGATGTGATACCACTCAAATGAGGAGAAAAAAACTGTAAACATCCATTAATAACTGGAATGTGGAATGGATGTAGCATTAATCTAGGAAAATAAGAAATCATTAATATAGAAAGGGAGCATATAAACATTGACATTCTAGGCATCAGTGAGCTAAAATGGCCTGGTATGGCCTATTTTGAGTCAGACAATCATATGGTCTACTATGTTTGGAAAGACAAATTACAGAGAAATGAGATTGCATTCATCATCAGAAAAGACATCTCAAGATTTGTCCTGAAGTACCATACTGTCAGTGATAGAACAATATCCAAATGCCTGCAAGGAAGGCCAGTTAATGGTGAGTGTTCAAATTTACACACCCACCACTAAGGCCACAAGTGAAGATAGAGGAGATTTCTACCAGCTTCTGCAATCTGAAATAGATCAAACTTGTAATCGGGGCCTACTGGTAATCACTGGTGCCTGGAGTGCAAACATTGGAAGCTAAGAAGAAGGCTCAGTAGCAGTAAAATATGGCCTTGGTGACAGAAATGATGCCAGAGATCATGTGATAGAATTTGGTCTCACCAATGACCTTTTCATTGCAAATATATTTTTTCAGCAACACAAATGGCCACTATACACATGGACTTTACCAGAGGGAAGACACAGGAACAAAATTGATGACATTTGTGGAAAGAAACTATGAAAAAGCTCCATATAAAATGTCAGAACCAGACCAGGTGCTGATTATGGATCAGACCATCAACTGCTCATATGCAAGTTCAAACTGAAACCGAAGAAAATTAGAATAAGTGTACCAGAACCAAGGTATGACCTTGAGTATATCCTACCTGAGTTCAGAGACCACCTCAAGAACAGGTTTAAGGCATTGGACACAAATGTTAGAAGATGAGATGAGTTGTAGCATGACATTAAACACATCATTTTTGATTTAAGCAAAATGTTACTAAAAAGACAGGTAAAAACAAAAAGACAAAATAATATGTCAAAATAGACCCTGAAACATGTCCTTGAATGTCCAGCAGCTAAAGTAAATGGAAGACATGATGAAGTTAAGGAACTAAATAGAAGATTTCAAAGGGCAGCTCAAGAATAGAAAATTAAATATTTTAATGACATGTGCAAAGAGTTGGAGACAGAAAACCAAAAAGGAAGAAAACATTCTGTTTTTCTCAAGCTTAAGGAATAAAAAAAAAATTTAAATCCTGTAGTGGCAACAGTGAAAGTTCCTACATGGAAAATATTAAATAATATAGGAAATATCAAAAGAAGATGGAAGAAATACACAGAGAAATTATATAAAAAATAATTGGTGGATGACCCACCATTTCAAAAGATATGAGAAGGAACCAATGGTATTGGAGGAAAAGGCAACACAGAACGATCCAGGAATTGATGGAATACCAATAGACATGCTTCAACAAACCAATGCAGCACTGAAGGTGTTAACATGTTTATGCCAAGAGTTTTGGAAAACAGCTACTTGGCCAACTGACCAGAAGAGATCCATATTTGTGTCTACTCCCAAGAAAGAGGATCCAATTGAATGTGGAAACTATTGAACAATATCATTAATATCACAAAAAAGCAAAATTTTACTAAAGATCATTCAAAAGTGACTGCAGCAGTATATTGACAGGCAATTCCCTGAAAATCAAACTGGATTCAGAAGAGGGTGGGCAACCAGGGACATCATTACTGATGTAAGATGGACATTAGTTGAAAGCAGAGGATACCAGAAAAGAGTCTATCTATTTTTTATCAACTATTTAAATGTATTTGACTGTATGGATCATAACAAATTATGGATAGCACTGTGAAGAATGGGAATATGAGAGCACCTAATTGTACTCATGAAGAATCTGTACATGGAGCAAGAGGCAGTATTTCCCCTGTACCTGGATTAGGAGCCAAAACTGCTTGTTTTAAAGTCAGGAAAGCTGTGTGGCAGGGATGTATCTTTTCACCCTACCTCTTTAATTTCTATGCTGAGCACACAATCCAAGAAGCTGGACTTTATGAAGAGGATCATGGCATCAGGTATGGAGGAGGACTCATTAATAGCCTGCATTATGCAGATGACACAACTCATGCTGAAACTGAAGAGGATTTGAAACATTTACTGCTGAAGATCAAAGAACACAGCCTTCAATATGAATCATGCCCCAACATCAATTAAACAAAAATATTTACCTCTGCATCAGTGGACAATTTCACTATAAATGGATAAAAGATTGAGGTTGTCCAAGATTTTGCTTTACTTGTTCCTATCTTCAACAACCATGGAAGCAATAGTGAAGAAATCAAAAGACACACTGCACTGGGAAAAGCTGTGGCAAAAGGTCTCTTTAAAGTATTGAAAAGGAAAGATGTCACATGGAATATGAAGGTGCACCTGACTCATGCCATGGTATTTTCAGTCACGTCATACAGTTATGAAAGCTGGACATTGAACAAGGGAGACAGGAGAAGAATTGATGCTTTTGAATTTTGGTGTGGAGAGGAATTTTGAACATACATAAAGACTGCCAAAATAACCAACAGAACTGTCCTAGAAGAAGTGCAACAAGAGAACTCCTTGGAAATAAGGATGGCTAGACTGTGTCTACCACCTTTTGGACATATAGTCAGGAGGAACCAGTTCCTAGACAAGGACATCATGTTTGGGAGAGTGGCAGGTCAATGAAAAAAAGGAAAACCCTCAACCAGATATATTGACACAGTGTCTGTAACAACGGGCTTAAACATGAATAAGATTTTGTGCCTAGCACAGAATCGGGGAGTGTTTTTTTTCTTTTGTACATAGGGTCACTATGAGTTGGACCCAACTGGATAGCACCTAAGAACAACAACAGAAACATTTGACCTGTAGTCCTATTTTTATACTGATCTTTAATGCTTATTGTATAATATATTTTTCCCTTATAAGATTGTTATCTGGATTTTCTATTCTGTTCAATTCTTAATTAATTCTTCAGTGAATGATATCCTATTTTTAATTATTATACCTTAATATTTGGTTGGGAGAAGGACCTGGCAACCCACTCCCAAAAATCAGTCCGCCATTGAAAACCCTATGAACAGCAGAGAAACACTGACAATAGTGTTTCGCCTGTTGTAAGTTGGGTCGCTATGAGTTGGACACCGACTTGACGGCAACTAACAACAACAACAATATTTGGTAAGTTTCTCTAACTCAGTCTTCTTCCTTTTCAAAATTAATGTGATTCTTTATGCTGTTGTTTTCCCAAGGAAAATATGGAAAGTTTCTCAAATATTATTGAAATATTAATAGTTTTTTATTAGAATTGAAAAATATAGACTAATTAACATGTAATCATCTTTCACATGTCATCTCAATTGGCCCATCCATTAGGAAAATTTCATGACTTCAAGAGTGTTATATTCTCCAGTTGGGAGTGGTGGTACATGCCTGTAATCCCAGCAACTCAGGAGGTGGAGGCAGGAGGATCACAAGTTCAAGACCAGAGGGGCAGTCTGTGTAATTTAGTGAGACCCTGGCTCAAAAAAGTAAAAAAAGAAAAAAAGAAAAAAGAGCAAGAGAGAGCGAGAGCGAGCAAGCGAGAGAGAGAGAGAGAGAGAAAGACAGACAGACAGAGAGTTATATTCTCTTAGTATATTTTGTCACTTTGAAATATGCTTCTACTTTGCTGCACTTAAATAGAGTTACATTTTACATTTTTCTCTGAGATTCTTTTTACATTGACTTTTCTTTCATTAAATATAATATTCATAATGATAATAATAAAATAACAAAATAACATAAGCACTGACAGGTCAACCTCAAACTAAAACTGAAATCAAATAATACTATAGTGACTGAGATCATGATCTTAGCAGACCTGTTACAGTCAAAGACAACCTGAAGACCACACATATCCAATAATGTGTTTTACTTGTACCTATTTTTTTATTCAGGCACAACAATGTAAGAGTCATGTTAATTTTGAAAAGGAAGAAGAGTGAGTTAGAGAAACTTACTAACCAAATACCAATCAAGGATAAGAAGTCTCATTAAATATTTATGCTAATTTAACTCTAAGAAATTGATCTTAAAATCTACATATCCAGTATGTACAGCTTAGGTATGTCAGTGAATATTAACTCCGTAAATGTGTGAATATGATCACTTACCCAAACAATTAAAGCTAATATTTGAATCTTTCTTTCTTTTGTAAAACAGTGACTACTTTATTTACTATAATTTGCTGCTAAAGGAACCTAAGTAATACTAAAAAAATAGATGATGGGGATCTCAGAAGTGGAATTCCCAGAATAAAGATTTTCATTCTTCTTCATTTTGAAGACAGTCTTTAAATTCTGTATCTTGTATTCAAATCTAATCATATTTTCTTTATCTTTCTGAGAAGCAGAACAAGGGACTAAGTCTAGAAATGACCATTTAAGTTTTCCCAGACAATCTTCCCCAAGGGAAACATAATTTTTCACATTTGTCTACAAAAAGCATCTTTAAAAAGTGGCAACAGCTTCCAGGGCTGCAAATGTTGTGTTCTCTAGTGATTTCTTTTTGGACATCTTTGACTTAAATGGCAAAATGAATATTAAAGAAATTTAAAACACAACATTAATATACAATGAAATGCAATAAGGATGGAAATTTTTTAAGATGTAAAAAGTTATACAGAGCTGCCAAACCTAGTTACACTAAAAACAAGTGAGAAAAATGTAGATTGCCTTCAGAGCTTTCAAAAACCATCAGACACTCAATGTGTAGTAATGACTGAACATATTCACTGTACTTAAAGCCTATATAAAAAGAAGTGTCTAGAGAAATTTGAATTAAAGAAGATTCTGTAAAATTTGCCTAAGTACAGAATGCACATCTATTCTGAATTTTCTTGCTTTTATTTAAGACAAGTGGCAGATAATTTCACAGCTGTCAGTTAATGCACATAATGAATGCCTTATAAAAGGATGAAAGCATGAAGTTGTATTCATGTTCCCCAAGTATGTAAAATAAATTCAAAAAGATGTCAAGATCTTGTATGAAATAAAAAATGCAAGAACACTTTGCTTTAGCAGTGTGTGTGGGTGGTGTGGGGTGGAGGTGTGGGTGAATATTCCTCCCTTGTCTCCCTATAAATTAAATCAGCTAAAGAATAGGTATAGTACCAACTGCTCTCAGATTTTGCATCATTTTGCAGGATTTTATTATATAGCACCTTTTATCTGACATGGAGGCCAACTTTAATTGCTTTGAAATACTTTGACTTTTAAGATTAATAGTAAATCTTGGCATTCTTTAACAATTAGAACCCATGGGCATTTTTAAAAACCTAGACAAAATAGATAAGGCCATTCTCTAACTGGGAAAAAAAGATATAATGCTATTAATTAAAAAGAACTGTATAATGTTAACATTGGCTGAAGTTGTTCCAGAATTCCTTCTTGATTTCTGAAAATAAAATGCTTATCTCTTATTTCTTAATAGTATTGTGGCAATTACTGTGTTGATTTTTTAAATAAATGAATCCATAAAGAAAACATATCAGATCTGTGATATTAGATTTTCATCAACTTAATAAAAACAATACCATACAATTTAAACAAATCCTCTCAGCTTCGTATTATGAGGTTACATCTCAAGAAACTCATAAACTGAAAATATTGTTAAGTTGAAAATGCATTTAATACACAACCTGTGGAACAGCAAAACTTAATAGCACTGTACATTGTGGCATATCAGTTGTGAATCTATATAATGACGTGGCTGATTGGGAGCTGTGGCTCACTGCTGCTGCCCAAGATTCTGAAAGGATATTCATCATGTGTGTCACTAGCCAGGGAAAGATCGAAATGCAAAGTTGAAGGCCCAGTTTTTACTGAATGCGTATTGCTTCTATACTGTCCTAAATCCAAAAATGTCCTAAAGCAAACCACCATAAATTAAGGTGTGCACATGTATACTTTGGACAAACACAAACTTAATTATATAATTAAAACAAGAGATTATATTTGCACTCAGCATGATATATCTGTTTCTCATGCATGGTGGTTCCTTACTGTTTGCTTCTGTGCACTTTTTCGACAACCAGTATAACCAGTACGGCTTTGCTGGTTTCTTTGTTTTGTTTTTATTTTTTTGTTTTTGATTTTTTTTTTAAGCACTATGAATTGAAGCCAGGGCATTGCACATGTTAGGCAAGCACTTTACCACTGAGCCTATTCTTATTTTTGTCATTTATTTTTTATTTTGAGATAGGGCTTGCTAAATTATGCAGGCTGCCTCTGGCCTCAAACCTGGAATCCCCTTTCCTAGACCTGAGTCATTGGGACTAGAGGTACATGATTTTGCAGTTTTAAACCTCACCTTTGGTGTGGTCTTATGATGTAGCATAATGAAAGAAGAAAATTGACATCAATTAATAAAACTGATTTACATTTTCATTTGATTCTGTTGAATTTAAAGAAGAAATCATTCTAAACTTAAACTTTTCCAGGAAATAGGCCAATACATCTAATTTCAGTTTGGGGAGCCAGCAGCTCTCCCCTAATAGAACCAAACAACCATCTGTTCCTGGGTGAGTACCCTGAAGTGTCCAGAGCACTTCCATATTTCTGTTAGACTCCTAAGCCCCAATTCCACATGGAGAAACTGGCAGTAACTCAGGTACCAGGGCCTTTGAAGCCCACCCAAAATGAGAGTGCTGTTGAAACAAGTCCAAACAAATAGGAGTCAAAGTGTAGTGAGCAACTGATGGAGATTATGATCCCTAAACAAGTTACTTTAAGAAGGAAATTAATGTTTATTGCAGGTGTCTTGAAGAGGAAAGGAAATTTTACCTTAGGGCCTGTTATCGACTAAATATGAAATTTCCCCCACAGGCTCATGGTTTGAATGCTTGGTCCCCAGCTGTTGGCACTATTTCAAGAAGTGTTGGAAACTGTAGGAGGTGGGGCCAAGCCAGAGAAGGTAGGTCACTGTGGAATAGTTCCTTAGGGATTTATCATCTCTGGCTACTTCCTGTTTTTCTCTTTGTTTTCTGGGTGGCCAATGAAATAAATAGCTCTCTTCTGCCACATGCCTCTGCTGACATGATGTTCTATCCCAGCACATGGGACCAAACTATTATGGACTGAACCCTCTGAAACCATGAGTCTTTCTTCTTTTTTAGTTCTGTCAGGTATTTGGTCACAGCAATGTAAAAGTAACTAACACAGGGTCCAAGAACAGTTCTGCTGAGGCTTTGCAATAGCAGTATTACCCTCTTTTCATAGATATGCTGGGAGCTGATTTGAAAAATCTAGTGCAAAATGAACTGCTGTAGATATTCACAGGTTTATTATAATGATGACATTTTAATAGTGGTTATCACATAACAACTGCTTTCATTGTATTGCACATTGTCTAAGAACATTTAGATGATAACAAATGGACTCTGAATAAATGAAAAATTCAAAGATCCAGTTCATAACTTACTATCTGTGTATATATTTGAAACAGAACTTAATCAGTACAAATTGGTACTATAGCTATGAACTCTAAATAAGGAAATCCAGCACTTCTCTGGAGGTAATCTCTTTGAATCTTGTTGTTGTCATTGTTAAGTGCTGTCTAGTCCCTGTTCAACTCTTAGAGACCCTACCTACAACAGGCCAAACACTATTGTTAATGTTTCTCTGCTATTCATAGGGTTTTCAATAGCTGATTGATTTTTGGGAGTAGGTTGCTAGGTCCTTCCCCCAAGCCTGTAGCACCTGATGTTCCCAGGTGGTCTCCTATCCAAGTACTAATCAGGCTTAGCTTCCTAGATCAAAGGGGATCGGATGCCTTAATGGCACAACTGCATGCTTTTGAACCTTAGACACAATATATTACACATCTGGGGATTTTATTATATCTTTACCACTGGTTACTAGAAAAGAACACATGTTTGAGTCATGGTGTCTACCACAAGAACACTTGAAAATATTTCCATCATCAATAGTGAATATGCCCTATCTGTACTCTCCTGTCTCCTTCAGACTCCATGGAGTTACAAAAGTGTGACAAAATTTGAAGATGACAGAGTTTTCAGCAATGATTCACTACTTTTTTTCAGGTCCTACCAGTGTCATTCAGCTTTAAAGCTTTTTGACTCTAAAAGTCAACTTGTAGCACATTTTGGGGTCCTACTGGAAGCAAATTTTCTCCCTGAAATATTAGGTATGACTCTACAACCCAATATTCTGGTTTTCCATGATACTGTATTTTAAATTAGTCCAGTGAAGCATTATAAGTCCAGTTTAGCGTTTTACATTTCTGATAGAGAGACAGATCCGTCTTTTCAGATTTTTAGTTACTTTCAAAAACTGCTATTTGCCTACTCATGTGGCACAAAGACAGCTTTGCTCTCTGAGGGCTACTTTTATGAGTTTTGGTATGTGAAAATACAATTTGTTTTCTTAACAAATGAAAACACTCACCTTTGATGTGACTAAATCCCCCAAATAATCCTCCATTCATTATCAGAATATGATAAATTTCTGATTTCCTATAGCACTAAATAGTAGCCAAATGGATATTTTTTCACGTGACATTCTTCAACATGGAACAAATTACTCTGTAATTAACAAAATTATTTTTTATACAGAATCATGAGCCAAACCTAATGACCTAGTGATCTCTACTAAAAAATGGCCAGTCATATAGGATATTTTCCTGTGGAAATAGATATCACTCTTTACTCACAAATTTAATTGCTATGTCACATATGGTCATAGCAGTTAATCACATCTAAGGAAATTTTGGAGCTAGACAGTAAATATTTTATGCTTTATAAGCGAAAACATAAGATAGAAGACTGTGTTGGTACATACATGACCACTTAAGATATAATTATTTAATAATATAAAATAATTTTAGCTTACTGGCATACAAAAACAAGATGGATAATGGCCTTCGAGTTGTAATTTTCTAAACCCTTATCTAACAAAAGGATAAGAACTGACATATATGGCCATGTATGTGTGACTGTCTTCTCCAGTAGTTTGTTGGGTGGATGTCTAGGCCTATTATGGTAATGAAATTCTCAGAAATGATTGTGATGCCCTATGACACACTTTTGACTCAAGGGGAAGCTGATGTTATTTGTCATACATGAAATATTTGTCAGTTATATAACCATCTCCAACAATATCTATCAAGTCTCTGTTCTATTTTTAGATAGGTACCAGATTGACCATAGCTACAGCCTCTGCCTTGTATGAACTGCTAATTATCTAGGAGTCCACAGAGGAGAAGCAGGACATTTGGAGAGAAGGGATATGTCCTTTTCTATGAAGAATAATGCATTTTTATCCTTCTTTTTCAGGAGAAGGACATGGCAATCCTCACCTGAAGCAATCCCAAAACAATCACCCATTGAAAACCCCAAGAGGGTCTCTGTGAGTCAGACCTGACTCAACAGCACCTAAACAACAACACAACATCCTTCTTTTTAAACCTGTGTTAATCTCTCCAGGTAGATGAACAATGAATATTGTGAAGATCAAGAACACCTGGAAAGCATTTATTATTAACACAAGCACCAGCTTTACTTCATTGTTTCTAAAGCCACCATCTTCCTCTACTCCAGAAGGTGACTTGTGATAACAAAATGCAACCTTCTGGATTCTCATGGAATTAATTATTAATGAATTTAGGCAACATTGTATGGCTAACCATGGTGGAAACCCCAAGACTTTGAATAGTTGATTATGAACATGAAGTTCAAGTTAGGAGATAAAGAGTTTTCATCTTTGCTATTTTATCTATGAATAGACTTCTAAAAGTATTCTAAGTAGTGGCTCAGAGGTGAGAATTTCATGTCCTATGGATGCACATTCCTGTATATATATAAGAAATTGCCCCAATCCTATATCACTCTGTGCAGATGTGTTAGTTACTTTTGCATCATTCTGACAAAAAAGCTGATATAAACAACTTAAAAGAAGAAGGATTTATTTTGTTTTATAGTCTCAGTGGGTTCAATCCTAGGTCAATTGACTCTATACACTTGGGCAGAACATCATTGCCCTAGCAGCATATGGTGGAGGAAGTTTTCACATCATTGTGGATAGGAAGCTGGGAGAGGGCAAAGAGGGGTAGAGAGGAGCCTGGCACAAGATATAGCCCCCAAGGACATACCAACTGCTGACAGCTAGGCCACACGTCCTCAAGTTTATAGGACCTCTCAAAAGAGTACAAATAGATGGGGACCAAGTATGAAACACATGAGTCTGTGGGGGAGGAGCATACCACATTCAAACCATAACATCAGCCCATGTTGTTGTTGTTAGGTGCTGTCGAGTTGGTATCCAACTCATAGCAACCCTCATAGGGTTTTCAATGACTGACTGTTTCAGGATTGCCTTGGGAGTGGATTGCCAGGCCCTTCTCCCAAACACCAGTCCATGGAGATGTTATATTCAATATGCTTGCAAGAGCTAGAGGTAGGTAGAACAAAAGGATTCCTATTGAGAAGAGAGAAAACTGTGGTTTATATCAGAGGTGTATTTCCTCTGTGGTCCTGGCATCTTGTCAGAACAGTGGCTCAAAACGTCTGAGGTTACTCAGGGAAAGGTAGCATTCTATCTTATACCAGAGGCTTATACTCTAGAGGCTCTTACTTTGTAAAAAGAACTCTTCCCATACCTGGGAGCTTCCATTATTATTTAATCATACAGATTTTTAAAATCTTTACCCATAAATATAGCATATTATGGAATATTATATATTCCTTTCTTCTACACTGTTGGTCATCTTGAATACAGCGTATGTACATGCAATTTGGGCTAAGGGTGATAAAAAGCAAGAAAGTACCATTCTTTGTTTGTTTTCTCAATGAACTCTACTTCATATCTGCCCTGCACAGCTCTAAATGTACTCATTCATTAACTTTTGCACAGTGTGGACACACTATCACTAAGCATAAAAGAAAAGATAACCAAATTGGATACCATTAAAATTAAGAACTTCTATTCACCAAAAGAGAACCATTAAGAGAGTTAAGAATCCAGACATGAGATAGAAAATTATAATTGTGATACACAAAAGGACTTAGGTTGAGAATGTGTATAAAGCTTCTATGAATCTACAAGAAGAGAACAGGCAAACTAATTTTTAAAAGTGGACAAAACTAGCTTGGATGAGAATTTTACAAAAAGTGTATCCAAACATACAAAAATATTCTCTAACATATTAGAGATGATAGAAATGCATGTATAACAACAATAGAATAATAGTACACAAAGAAAAGAAAAGCTAAAAGATTGAGAATAACAAATATTGAACAGATTGATGAATGACTAGAATTCTGAAATACAACTACTAGGATTAAAACTGGTTGCAAGAATCTCAAGAAATCTAACACTATTTACCAAAGTGGATATATGTATATCCTATATTTCTATCAATTTCACTGTTAATATATGCTTAATAGAAATGCATGCCTGCAGCCGTACCACTATGACATCAGATCCTGTCAGAGCTCAGAAGCTAAGCAGGGTCGGGCCTGGTTAGTACTTGGATTGGAGACCGCTTGGGAATACCAGGTTCTTTAGGCTTGGGAGAAGGACCAGGCAACCCACTCCCAAAAAATCATCAGCCATTGAAAATACTATGAGTAGCAGAGAAACACTAACAATAGTGTTTCACCTGTTGTATGTAAGGTTGCTATGTGTCGGATACTGACTCTGTGGCACCTAAGAAAAAAATGGTAGAAATGAATACATGTGTACATTAAAAGACATGTATAATAGTACTCACTTTCTTAAGGCCAAAGACTGGAAAATACTTTGAAACCCACCAAGAGTATAATAGGTAAGCAAGTTGTGATATATTCCTTCAGGAAGTACTATATAGCAATAAAAGAACAATCACCAGTTTAAAAAAAAAACTACACATTAATCTTACAATCATAATATTGAATGAAAAAATAGACATTAAAAATAAATACTGATTTAATTTGTACAAAGTTTAAGAATCAAGTAGAAGTGATCATGATGTGGGAAGTGAGAAAAATTGTTACCTTGCAGCTTAATGACAGCTAGGAAATATAAATAGGACTTGTTTCTTTGTTTTGAGTGATGTGCATAAAAATATATTCATTTTGTGAAAATTGGTAGATCTATACACATATGATGGTCATATTTTAAAATGTTTAGGTTGTTATTTTATTAGGGATTATCAAAACCACCAAATATTGAGTGATCTAGAAAAGTTATACATGCTGCATCTTTTCCTCACTTTGTAAATTTATAATTTCACAAATAAATGGGGATATATGATTATCAATTGAACAGACACACATAAGTTTGAAGCATAAGTCATAATGATATTTAACAAGAATCCTTATGTTAATTAGAAGAGGTTATTTGTTTCATGAAGTTAATTCTTAGTCTTTTCCAATGACCAGCTTGATTGGTTGAGGTCTGGAATTTTCTACAGTGTTAACAGTGTTGGCCTTCTGAGTGGAGTGAACACCTGGAAAATTATAAAAGTAATTCATAGGGCTCCTAATGAGGGCAGACAGATAAAGACAGGTGTGGATATAGGTACAAGTATAGATTTTTCCTGTATAATATATTTAATTAATTATTTCTCTGTCAACATTGTAATCTTAGCATTTGTTCATTTGTCTGCTTTGTATAATTACTTTGTCCTTTTCAGAACAAATAATTTAAAAGTAATATGTAGTATATTTGCCAGTTTAAAAAATAAGTGATAGAATAGTAGCCTTTGAAACCAAAACAAGCAATACCTCAAATCTTGGGGTTTAAAAATTAAAAAAAAATTTCTCAATCACATTAACAATCTCTCTTTGGTGAGCAGGACCTTTGCACATGATAATCTCTTGAGGACACTGACAGGGCTTCATCTCTACTCATGTCTTCATTAACTATTAAGCTTTTCCATGTATATGATGCATATACTCACCCCATTTAATTTGCCAAAGCAAATATAATAGTTACACTTAATCCCAAAGAGTTAGAAAAGAACCAAAATACCTTGTAGTAGGCAAATAACTGCAGTAGGCAGAATTCTCCGGAAGTTCCTTGAGTTGCACATGTTGTATGTAATCTCCTGTCCTTAAGTACAAGCAAGGACTTGAGAACATGATGACATACCATTCACACTCCTGATTAAGTTGGGTTATAAAACAAAGATAAAGAGATTTGGCAAATATATTTAAGGTCTTTAATCGATTGATTCTGAGATAATCAGAAGGGAAATTCTTCTGAGTGGTTCTGACTTAATTGGGTGAAAATACCTGAACGGGACAATGCACGTATCCTGAAAAGAAAGATTTTCTTGTTGGCCTTGAGGAAATAAGTTTCCAGGTGTTCTGCAACTGAGAGGAAACAAATTCTTACCATAACTATATGATTTGGAATAGAAAACAATGTATCAGTTGAGAGCTCAGTTCAAGCATTGCAACCTTGTAACACTCTGAGTTACGACCTAGATAAACCATTCCCAGACTCCTGGATCATTAATAATGAAAGATAATAAATGTATATGGTTTGAATTGGTTAAGTTTGTGATGATTTGTTGCATATCATAGAAATCCAACATAATAACTAAAGGATAATATGCTCACATCAACTCACGATCACTCTCTAATTTAGATAATATCATCACCAGTTTATGAACAAAGAACCTGAGTCATAGAGAGATCAGATGTGGCAGTATGTAGTGGAGCTGATATTGATGCTACGCTGTATTGCTGTTATTGTATGATACAACAGCATATTTCTCTCTTGTGCTCAATAATTAAAATTCAGTATTTATAACTATTATGCAGATATAAAAGAAACATTATTCTTTGTCTTGTTGAGAAACATGAAATCTCTAAGTAAAGTCAAATAGTTGGATGTACCACTAGAATACAGAAATCCATAGGCATAAAACAGGACAATTTTTCATCTTGTGTTCTTTTTCATTTTCTTTGGTATGTCCTCCTCTAAAAATAATAATCACTTCGTTACTATTACTGCCATATTCTAGCTGTACATTTCTGATCATCTGCAATTGTTTTTACAATGAAAATTATTGGAAACTTCTGTATTTGGGGTTCAAAAAAATATTCTACCAGGCTAAAGACTAAAGTTTAGCAAATATCAACAAGGAACAATATGATCAAATTAATCAATAATGCTGTCATATATATTTATTTTTAAAAAGCTAACAATTCATTACTGAAAGACATTCAATACATTTATGACTAGTATTTTCTGAAAATATTGAGCATGTCTACTCATATTATCAAGAACAATATTATTTATTGACAAGTGAGGGTGACTTCATTAAACTATTTGTTTCATGGAAATGAAAGGAGTTCAGGAGAAAATCAATTTGAAAATATGACCTAATTTAACAAGTTTAATATGAGCTCAAACCACCTATATATCTCAGAAAATAAATCCACTTGAAATTAATTTGTTATGAATATTCTTGAATAATTAGAGATAATTAAGAATGAGAACCTGCAGCCTTACCACTGTGGCATCTGATCCTGTCAGATTCTCAGAAGCTAAGCAGGGTTAGGCCTGGTTAGTACTTGGATGGAAGACCTCCTGGGAATACCAGGTCCTGTAGGCTTGGGAGAAGAACCTGGCGGCTTACCACCAACAACAATCAGCCATTGAAAACCCTATGACTAACAGAAAAGGACTAGACATAGTGTTTTGCCTGTAGTACATACGGTCATTATGAGTTGGACAGGTGCTCGGTGGTACCTAAGAACAACAAGAGTGAGAAAAACCAGAAATTTAAAAGCAAAGATTCATAAGAATTAGAAAATAAATTATTTTATTACATAGTTTCCTTTCCAAATTAAGCCAAACTCATAAGATCTCTGATAATTTATTCCTTTTTTCTGAATATATCTTGTTTTCTATTTTATATGGAAAAATTTATGGGCTGAGAATACTTTGGGAAAATTACATTTAAAATCAATCATATGATATATTCTCAATACTAAGGTTAGTCAATGTGCTTAAATGTGTTTTCACATATTGAGGGTCAAACTAGCCCCCATTATTCTTCCAGGCCAAATGAATACAAAATGTTCTTCAAATGAAAACGCCTTTGAAAATGCCATGAGTTTGACAGTTATAATTTGAAACATTACTTTGCTCCTTTTGAGGATATCTGGATCAAATAATATTTTCTATAAAGATAAGGAAGACATAAAAATTTTGTGAAAGGCATTTTACTTGTCACAAACACTATCAAGAGAAAAGCTGGACCATGTTCAAAGGATGGACAAGTTGAATATTATATCCCTATTTATATTTAATTTATATTTAATTCAAATTTTTAAAAAAATTGAAGAAAGATGTTTTGAGATATATAATTACTTCAAAATACATATTCATCTTTATTTTAGGCTTCACTCTAGCATTAATTTCAGCCAACTTCAGGTTCCATGTAAACACATGTAAATTTATTTAGCAGTCTCAAATTGGCCTATACACATTTGCCTTTCCAGTTTTTTTTTATTCAATTTAAAAATGTAGGATTTTCTTTGTTCATTAAAGGTACATCCATATTAAAAGCAATCTAATTCTTACCTGAAATAACAGTCTACTTTTTATAAGAATAGAATATTCCTCCCCATTCCCATACAACTACCAACTTTGAGTCACATTCCTTGTGTAGTACTTCATCACTGGGGATCTTGAAGAATAATGTAATGTAGACTTTATTATCTTTTATTATCTAAGTTTCTTTGGAGGGTAACCTAGACTATTCCCATTTTGTATTTGAGAAACTTCTGAAATACTTTATTCTGTTGTTTTCCTCTCCTCAATGGGTGAATCATGTGGTATATTTACCTCCTTATTTTATCATTTATCTGTGTTTACAAAAGTGCTGAATTATTGTTTCTAATCTAATCACAATCCCATCACACTCTCAATCCCCTTGTAATTGTAGCAAAAAAAAAAAATTTCTGTGGGGGTAACTGTTATAGTTTGATTCTCAAATGTCCTCCAATAGCTCATGTGTTAAAGGTTTGGTTGTCAGCTGATTAGCTTTTGGAAAGTGATTGGGTCATAAGGGCTCTGACTTCGTTAGTGGATTAATCCATGGATGGATTCATAATCTGATAGCATTATTGGGAGGTAGTAGAAAGTAGGAGGGGGCCTGACGGAAGGAGGCAGATCACTGGAATGTGTGCCTGGAAGGGTGTAATTTATCCTTGGCCTCTTTCTATCTGTCCCTTGCCTCCTCTACCACACGCTCCTGCCTCTGAGGTGTTCTGCCTTACCATCAGTCTGAAGGACTGGAACCAGATGACTGTGTAGTGAAACTTCTGAAACAGGGAACCAAAATAAATCTTTCCTCCTGTAAAGTGATTTCTCTGAGGTATTTTGGCACAGTGACAAAAAACTAAATGACAGGGCAAAGTACAAGTAGTCAGATATTGGAATCAATTATGGTGAAGCTTTTATGTTTTTTGATTAAAATATTTTAAGTATTTGAATATAATCCACATGCTCATTTTGGTAGATCAATACAGGTGGTATAGTTTGGATCTGAATTGTGTTGAAGGCTTGGTTCCCAGCTTGGTGCTATTGGAAAAATTGGAATGTTTGAGAGGTGAGAACTGGTGGAAGGAAATTTGGTTAATGAAGAACATATGGGGACCCGGCATTTTGTAACTCTCTTTTTACTCCCCAGGCACCATGAGGTGAGCAATCTACTCTAACACATGCTCCCCACCATTATGTACTGTCTCACCACAGAGCCGAAGGCAACAGGCTAAACAATCATTGACCCAAAACTCTGAAACCATGAGCCACAATGAACCTTTCCTAATTTAGGTAATTTGTCTCTGGTATTTAGTTACTGTGATGGAAAGCTGAGTAACACAGCAGGAAAAATTATTGTCCCTGTAACTTTTTACATCAAATACAATTGCCATTCATTTTTTAGAGCATGATACTTGTTTTCTCTTCACAATACTACCCATTGTAAATCTTCTTTTCCCTTTTTGAAATATGCTTTTCTTACATTCAATGAGAATGCTAGCCTCTGTGCTTTGCCATACTTAATAATATTTTGGTGGAAATATACTTCTTTTCACCATGTGTCTGTCAGCTTGTCATGCTGTGGAGGCTGCGTGTGGCTATAATTCTGAAAGCTATGTCACTGGTATTTCAGATGGTGGACAGGTTTTACCTGAGTTTCCAGACTAAGACAGACTATGGAGAAGAATTTGGCAGTTCACTCCTGAAACAACTAACCATTGGAAGCCCCATGAATAAGTAGAGAAGCACTGTCAAATTTAGTGCCAGAAAATGAGCCCCCTCAGGCTGGGAGGCATTCAAGGAAGACAGGGGAAGAGTTGTCTCCTCAAAGTGGAGTTGACTTTAATGATGGGAATGGAGGAGAGTCCCTGGGACCTCCTTTTGCTGGTGTGGCACAATTCAAAATAAGATGAAACATAGTGGCTGCAACACTGGGCTCAAAAACATAAAAAGATTCTGTGCATGCATTGCACAGTGCAGAATAGTGTTGGTTTTGTTGTACATAGGGTTGCTATGAGTTATCTGTAATGTGACAGCACCCAACAAAAACTATTCTTTTAATCATATAAACTCAACCCATGGTCTGAAGTCCATTCAGTTTTTGCATTGCAATAAATTCAAAATTTTTTGGTCCAGTTCACACTAACTTTCAGACATTTTGAGCTAGTAGCTATTGCTCTACTACTAGCAATAACAGTTATTTCTAATATTTTGACATTATTTTATTTATTTACTTATTTATTTATTTTTTATTTATTCACTCTCAGTATTGGCAGTCTGAGCCCAGTGCCTCTTGTATCCTTTGCAAGTGCTCTGCCATTGAGCTGTACTCCTACCTCCTTTTTAATATTTTTTTTATCATGAGACAGGGTCTTGCTAAGTTACACAAGCAGCTTCTCGCCTTCAGTTTGCTATCCTCCTGCCTCCACCTACTGAGTCATTTCAGGCAAGTGCCATGGCACTCTGCCTGACATCATTAATTTTATATCTCTAACAAAATATAGAATGTACAAGTTACAGAAAAATAATTTATGCCTCTCTCCCTTTGTTTTCCTACTTTGTAATTCACAGTATAAAGGACGTAGAAATAATCCTACTGAGTCAGACTCTGTGACATATTAACATAAAATACTAACTGAAGTTTCAAAAATATAAATGTGCATTAGATGTTAGCTAACAGTGGTTAATTAATTCATGTTACTGACTTGATCTTGCCAAAAATTACTCAGAATGTTTCTCAAAGTTTAATCACATTGAAGATTTAATTCAATATGTATGATTAATCAAGTACAGATTTTTTTGATAAGAATGAATATATTACCACTATGTAAATAACATAGAATAATTTTGACTGAAAGTTACACATGAGAAAGGGTGAAGAATAGCTCATTAAAACATGTACATTAATTTCTATATCAATGTTTGGGTCATTTGGCCCTTCAATGCTCATAGTTATGTCACAGATGCTAAAATGTTTTAAGATCAAGTGCAGGAAACCATTATAAATCCTAAACATGGCCATTATAAATTATAACAAAATTATCTCTCTTAGAATTTTATGGACATTTTGTTTGTGGCACTGAAAAGTCCAACATGACCTTTAAGCAATGGTAGTGGCAGTAGCAGAGGTAGTGCTATTACCTGTGTGTGTCTCTCTGTGTGTGTGTGATAAACTATTCACCTGTCTCTCTTTCCTCATTGACCTGAGTAAATATTCATTAGTGTCTTCCCACATTGTTTTATTACCAGTATAACTTTTACATAATGGGTCACAGTATCTGACTAAAGAGTCATAAGCTCATGAATTTTATCAAGAAAATTATTCTATTTTCAATAAAGGTAAATTGTTTCACCTCTTTCAAGCCCCCAATAGCTATTTGTTGACCTACAATGAATCATGTTATCAAGTCTGATAAGATAAACAGAATCTTGTTACTTCTAGGTAGCCATGGTCTGTTTCCGTGATTTGGATCTGATTTGAATATTTAACTTCCTTTTGGAAAAATCATTATTAAATTACCAGAAGCCTTTTTAATTGTGCTAAGCCTAACAAAGTAATGATATTTATTTGGAGAAAGAACTGGATGAATGTATGAGATATAAATAATCTGGTCAAATTGAGTCCTGTTCCATGTTACTTTCCTTAAAGCATCTGGTACCATTTCATGTGTCAGAACAGTTCACCAGATGAGCTAGGCCTGTTTTATTTATGAGATCGTTATGTTCTCATGGATCCCTTTTTATGGAAAATGGCATCATTGATTTAATAAAAAGGACACTGTTGGAGAAGATGTAACCATATGCTGTTTCCTCTCCAACAAATAACAAACAGGATTTCCAAGGTAAAATTGCTAGAGTTGATGCTTTCCATCTGGGGGAAGGTCAAGAAAAATATCAATGATGTTATATTACCAAAAAGCTTGAACTTTGTGAAATGTATTCAGCTTCAAATGAGAATGTTTTCACTAAATATCTTGCCACAGTGGTTAGAGACAAGACTAGATTTTGCAATTTCAAACTTCCTCTTTAAATTTCTCTAAGGAAGATTTAAAGAGCATTTAAGAGAAGATTTCTGCCACTAATTTTTTTAAATTAGATTAAAAAATTATATTATACAGGGCCATATTTTTAGTACCTATATTTTCTGTACAAGTGAAAGTGATGGCATTGTCCTTTAAGTGTACTAGTCCTGTTTTGTCATTTAATATGTTTAATTTTTAAATTGTTCATTAATAATAATTGAAAGATACATTAAATATAAATATTCCATAACCATTCTGAGGTCAAATTCGGGCTGAGCTCCTTACTTAGTGTGCGATCTTGGACTAGGGACTCAATGTTTCTATACTTCAGGTTCTTCATCCAAATCTAGAGGGTGAATCTGATAATTAAATTAATTCATATATAGAACTTGTTGTTGTTGTTAGGTGCCGTCGAGTCGGTATCCAACTCATAGCGACCCTCTGTACAACAGGGGAAACACTATTGTCAGTGCTTCTCTGCTGTTCATAGGGTTTTCAATGGCAGATTGATTTTTGGGAGGGGGTTGCCAGGTCCTTCTCCCAAGCCTACAGCTTCTGGTGTTCCCAGGCGGTCTCCCATCCAGG
>VMDO01014905.1:0-27555 GCA_007922755.1 Pedetes capensis | reverse complement strand
TCTGCAGGCATATAGAACTTAGTGACTAATATATACTTGAAAGTTAAAAGTGTAGCTACTTTTGCTATTATTATTAAAATTATTGCATCATAATGCCAATTGACATATGTTTTTGTTATTTATCTTAACTCTTCACTTCCTGTGGGAATAAAGTAAACCACATAAAAGAGCTAGAGTTCTTTTGTATCTTGTAATCTTTTCTTTTGACTATTTACTTAAAGTTTTAAGGTCACATGTCCTTACATCATAAAATGTAGAATCCATATAATATGAATGAGGTCAAGATTTTCTGATTTCAACACATCAAATATTAATATGAACTAACTCTATTATTTTGGTCTCAGGTTCTTAGACATATAATTCTTCTCATATTACAAATATCCTCAAGCAAATTATGAGAGATTAAAGATGAGTTTTTATAGTAAAATATGATAAAATAAATGTAATGCCCAGTGTTCACCTTGAGTAAATGTGAACCGTATGGAACAGATATGGAGGTTTCCCTCAGTATAAGCTACTTCCATGGTATATAGCATACATTCAGAGTGACTAATTGTTCAACTGGAATTCCTGGAACTTTTGTGCACAAACCAGCATGATTTCAAGACTTCTCTATTCTACTACTGAATTTGTTTTTTTTTAAACACTATAGATGTGTGTATTCATTGTATTTAATTACATCTTTCCAGTTCTGCCATTTCTCTTAAATATTATTTTTATTCTGAATAATGCTGTCTAAGATGAAATTTGCCTGCAGCCGTAGCCCTGTGGCATCCAATCCCGTCAGATCTCGGAAGCTAAGCAGGGTCGGGCCTGGTCAGTACTTGGATGGGAGACCGCCAGGGAACACCAGATACTGTAGGCTTGGGAGAAAGACCTGGCAACCCCCTCCCAAAAATCAATCTGCCATTAAAAACCCTATGAACAGCAGAGAAGCACTGACAATAGTGTTTCACCTGTTGTATACAGGGTCGCTATGAGTCGGATACCTACTCGAAGGCACCTAACAACAACAACAACAAGATGAAATTTATTGATCACATACTAATTCAAAGGCACAATGCTAAGCATTTATCACATTTCTCACAAGAATCACATGCAAAATGTACAATTGCTGTTTTCATTTTATACCTAATTAACTGGTCACAAATTTTTGTCATTTGAAACATTTGTAAGCCCACTTACTTAAAGTCACCTTTCTAATCATTGACTTAAAAAAAAAGATTTAACAGTAAGAACGGTCACACAGATGCTTAATGTTCTACCATTGATGGCTATCTTATCTTAAATTTAGGTAAGCTCAGATTTAACTGCTTTCTTTATATCTCTACCTAAATGTATCATGGCTACTCCAAACTTACATGTCTAACAAGTCACTCATCAATTGATTCATTTAAATTGTCAATTATCTCCAGTTTTTCAAGGCATAAATCTTGGAATTTAATCCTTTCTTTCTATTTCTTGAATAAATTTTCATTCTGTCCACTTCTTGGTATCACCACAGTTACTCTTTTAATCCCAGTGAATAATTCACATATTCTCTCTTTCAGACAAAGCATATTTTAGACTGTAGTTAAATGATCCTTTAAAGAGAAAAAACTCTGAGTATAAATCTCCTTCCTAATATCGCTTAAAGTTTTGTCAGTGCTATTAGAATTAAATTCAATCTTTAAGATGCCTTTTGAGATCATTAATAACATGACTTATTTCTTGCCCTTTATGTTCTAGACATAATAGACTTACTTAAATTCTATAATATTCTCCTTTATCTCAGGTCTGTTGAACATATTTCCTTTCTCTTATTCCTCCTTCTCCTTCTTCTACTCCTCCCCTTCCCTCTGTTTTCCTTATATCCCAGGCAAAGAGCTATGCATATTGATAAATAAAGCAAACATCACCCTTGTGAAGCTTACATTTTGATGTGAAAATACATAAATAAAAAAGCAAATGTACAAATAAAAATAATTATTTACTAAATATATTTCTACAACTTTTCACCTTTCCTGACTAAAATGTACTGATATTCTGTAAGAGCATAAACATAGCTATAATATCACTTCTGTAGGAAAAAATTGGGAGGAAATTGGCAAAAACTCCCAAACTGGGAAAATGGTGTTTGAATATCTGGTTTGTAAGTTAGAAATCTAGGGAAAATGAAAGTAACTTGGTTGCACGTTTGTACAAAACCCTTCCTGATTGGACAATTGGACTGAAAGCTGATTGGCTCAGGACATTCCATGGGCGAGCTACATAAAGAGCTGCGCTGTGCCAGCTCAACCCTTTTTGGCACAGCTTTTTTAGGCCTCTTTAGGCTCCTTTTTGGCACCCCTTTCTGTGCCTTCTCGCCTGTTCCTGCCTGGACCACCAATGAGGAAGCACCTCTCCCACTGCTCTCCCCCGGAACTTTGATGAGGAAAAAACGCTCTCCCGTCTCAATCATCAACAAGGAAAAGAACCTGCTCTCTGTCTGACCACCAACAGGGCAACAGCTGTCTCCTTGTGACCACCGAGACGACCAACACAGGTGTTTGCCCCTGGAAGGCAAAAGCGCCTGAGCCTTTTCCTTTCTCCCATCTCTGCTGGGGTCCCGAGGGCCACAGGAGTCTGCACCACTCACCTGAGGGTCCCGAGTGAATTGTGTTTAGTATCTGTGTGCATGGCGGCGCGGCCCGTCGGGACCTCCAGGCCGGATGGGGAGGTGTGCACCCCACAATTTCTACATGCAAGTTTGCCCTGACCCTGCAAGTTGTTCCTCTCCTATCTTATATTGGAACAGATTCCAACTTCTTAGGAGACTCCAACTCCTTAGAAGTTTCTTCCATGTCCAAGTTTTCATTGTCTTATCCTCAATTTCTGTATTCCCAAAAGTTTTCTACCCATATACCTTCTATTCTGATCTTCTGAATAACTTGGATATTCCACTGGAATATTCTGATGTTTGAAAAACAGGTATGTCCAGATCCCTGTTCAGCTGCCCCGGTCTTTTTGGCCGTGCCCCCAATTCCCCCTCAGTTATGTTTCCAGAGGTTTAATACTGTGATGAGAACACTCTATGTTGCCTAGCTTCTTGTTACAATTTTGAGGAAATTCATGGCACACAACACTACCCTTTCTATGATACTCACTATTCCTGGAGCACAGGGTGACTTAATTGCTTGGTCAATTAGGAGAAGGATTTAAGCATACTGATACAGTGTTGTCTGTGCTTTTCTTTTGTATCTGCTTACCTGTAAAGAGGGTACATTCCAGTTGGCTGTTTGCTCTAAGATCATCTTGAAGTGGCTGAGATGTTCACAGTGAGGCCCATGGTGTCCTACCAAGCCAGTCAAAGGGGTGATGGAGGAAGAAGGCCCATAAGGCTGACTGCCTCTGTCATACTTTGGCCACAAGTCAAAAGTCATGACCACCACTCAGCTATTTCAATAGTAAAGCTGACATTTTGATCAAAACATGTCTATGTCCAGGAAGAACTTACAGGTAGGTTGTTATTTACTTTTATTTTCTGATCTCTTTTTAGGAAAATAGGAGCTGAGTTAGATGTCCAAATTAACCCTCATGTACAGAACCCAGTTGCAATGTAGAACTGGATTTGATGAAATCCTTGTTAAATCTTAGTAATTATTTGTAAGCCTTTGCATTTCTGCTCTAAATTTCTTTCTTTTCACCCAATTTCGGTTGATCTTTTACACAATTTTTTTTGTATAAATTTAGATGTAGCCCACCCATGGCATCAGATACCAAATTTGCTTGGTTTTGAATCTGTCTCTCATACCCTCGTGCTCACTGTGAACATGGGCAAGTTTCATCTTGTAAAAGGGAAATAAAACTACCACCACACTACTGTTTAGGTGTTTAACTGAGATAATATGAAAAGGGTTTCTGATGTTTATTCTCTCATTGCTAGTATAAAGAATATCGTTTCTTTTATCTTGACCTACCTAAATTCCCAGAAATACACACAACTAGTTTTATCTAAACATGCATAATCTTATAACTAATAGACAACACATATATTTTTATAAACCTCTATACATCAGTTAACATTGAATTTTTTTTTCTAGAAAGATTGATGCTAGCAGACGTGTATTAAGTAACTCTCCAAAGAGTTGAACTCCATCATTTTAACTATAATTATCTTTGAGTTAGGAAAATATCTCCAATAGAAAAGTATATACAACTTATTCAACATACCATTTGTTTATTCATCTTGTCATTAACCATCACTTAATATTAATTATTTGCCATAGACTTTAGAAGATAAAGCAGCTTATATCTTGTCCTCAAGTTGCTTATGGACACATAAGATACACATGAAAATAAAATATAATGTTGAAATGATGTCAGGATTGAGGTGCAGTTCAGTGGTAGAGCACCTCCCTTGCATGCAGGAAGCTGGTTTGATTCTCAGCACCACCATCACAAAAATAAATGGTATAACTAGGGAACTATAGGATACTAGCGATTCTTAAGGTAACTGGGAAACTATCTTTAGCAGAAAAGATTAAAGCAGTGGCTTGAAAAATATTTTTTTTTACAAAATAAACAGTTGATATTATTTAACCAAACAAAAATAAGATTAGTGTAAGAATTTATTGTGGGGAAAAATTGGGAGGAAATTGGCAAAACTCCTAAACTGGGAAAATGGCTTTTGAATATCTGGTTTGTAAATTAGAAATCTAGGGAAAATGAAAGTAACTTGGTTGCACATTTGTACAAAAACACTTCCTGATTGGACAATTGGACTGAAAGCTGATTGGCTCAGGCCATTCCATGGGCAAGCTATATGAGGAGCTGTGCTGCAGCAGCTTGATCCTTTTTGACCCCTTTTTCACCTCTTCGCCTTTTTGCCCAGATCATTGGCTAAGCAAGACCTTCTCTCCTGTTCCTTCCCAGACCACTGATGAGGAAAGAGCTTTCCTGCTCTCTCCTGGACCATTGGTGAGGAAAGAACCCTCTCTCCTTGCAACCATCAACTAGGAAAGAACCTGCTCTCCATCTGATCACCAACGAAGCAACAGCTGTCTCCTCGTGACCACTGAGACCACCAACACGGGTGTTTGCCCCTGGAAGGCAAAAGTGCCGAGGCTCTTCCTTTCTCCCATCTCTGCCGGCGTCCCAAGGGCCATAGGAGTCCAAGCCCCTCACCCGAGGGTCGCGAGTGAATTATGTTTAGTATCTGTGTGCATGGTGGCACAGCCCGCCCGAACCTCCAGGCCTGACCAGGAGGTGCGCTCCCCACATTTATCATAAAGGCATGAATTTCATTTTGCCTTCACTAGTATTTTCAAATAACTCATGTCATTATTTGCTGGGGTTAACTCAGTTGGTAGAGTGAAGCTCTGCGCTCTCTGAAGCCCTTGGTTTGAGCCCCAGGACTGAAAATATGGGAGGAAGCAATCCTGAAACACTCACCCATTGAAAACCCTATGAGGTTCACTATGAGTTGGACTTGCCTTGACAGCACCTAACAACAACAACAACAATATGTCATTACTTAACTAAATAGGGACTATATGCATGTTAATTTGAAATTTAGCAATTTTTTTTCATAATAAGCATAGTCTTATGTAAATATTTAGAGTTATTTTAGATCAAAATAACACTAATTAAAACATACCTTGTGAGAGGGCTGGGGTAAGTAAAAAATGATATAAATATATTTTTAATTAATAGAAATATATTTACTCCACTTGGTATTCAAAATAAAATATGTTCTAGTTTTAGATAATGTTAATCTTACTTATCAAATACATTATGTGTCATTCTAATCATTTAGTCACATATATCCTGTTTCTAATTTTAAAAAAGTGTCATTTATGGAACTTATGATTGTTGTCGATAAGAATAAGCAATAGTAGTTTGAAAGCCATACTGCAAAGGAAAGAGAATTTTTGAAACATTCAATTTCCTCAAATTTTTATGACATTTTTATTTCCTTGTACAACGGATACAAACACAAAAAGTTATTAGCTATTTGTGGAAATTGCTTGCTTAGAGGAAACCTATAATTGAGTAATAAATATATTTCTAAAACTCTTTTG
The DNA here is from genome assembly GCA_007922755.1 of Pedetes capensis. Lineage (NCBI taxonomy): Eukaryota > Metazoa > Chordata > Mammalia > Rodentia > Pedetidae > Pedetes > Pedetes capensis. The sequence goes on along the minus strand of VMDO01014905.1, from coordinate 21,514 downwards.
AAGAAATTTTCATGATGCAGGGAAATAGTTAAGTGATTTTAAACTACGATTTTATTTTAGGATTTCAAATGTGTTGAATATCATACACAACCATAGACATTGTTGAATTATGGCAAATTTGCTGGCTTACTTTAAAATTTCAAATAGTATTTTCCTTTTAAGAAGGAATAATAGGAGAGAATTGCATTTGACCCGAAACAAGGTATCATTTTAAACAAACATATGGTGTCATCTTGTGTGGGAAGATTTTCTTAGATGAGAAACTGAAGTAGGCACATTGTTTGGAACATATTGAAAAGGAGATCTAAAATACAGATGTTTATCAGTGCTTCAAATTGTGAGGCTCTTTGAAGTGTTGAGGACAGCAGTTTATTTCTAGAGTTTTGGGTGAGCAGGGTGAGAAATATCTCACTAGTATGGATTTCCTTTCTGTCAGAAGTATCATTATGAAAAAGATTAAGAACAGATTTTTCTACAAAAGCCAAATTCAAATCTGAAATAAAACAGATGCTTCCTTTTGATAAGTTGAAAATCAGAGTCTTTTAGGAAAAGTGTAGTTTATTTTATAAGTTCTAGATTTCCTAATTGGGAGAAGGACCTGGTAACCCCCTCCCAAAAAAAATCAATCTGCCATTGAAAACCCTATGAACAGCAGAGAAGCACTGACAATGGTGTTTCCCCTGTTGTACAGAGGGTCGCTATGAGTCGGATACCGACTCGACAGCACCTAACAACAACAACAACAACAACAAGATTTCCTAAAACTTATTTATATGTAGGTATTTAATAAAATGTATGTTGTTTACAAAAATAGCTTTTAATGATATGGAAGTGTCTTCTGCTACCCAAGAGCCATGCTCTTATGCCCTATCTTTGATGGAAGATTTCTTTCCAAACTTCAGAATCTGAAAATGCTTTCCCAGACTCCCTTGCTGCTAGGGCTGGTTATATAATCTGGGCCTGGCTAATGGAACATGAAAAATCTACTGGGGAATTTTCCTCTTTATTAAAAGTGAAATAAATATATCATTGTCTTTATTGCTTGAAGTCTATACATGAAAGCATGGAATTGATAGAGTTTTATTTGTGATATGAGTGAAAAAAATACTGTGTGGGATGAGGATAACATAAGGGAGAAATGACAACTGCCACTGTTATTAGCTTCTTCATTAAACAGGAATCTAAGTATTAGAATTGGAATTATCTTTATTCTTTTTACATTATGAGATAATAACTACCCTTAATTCTGTTTGTTTTGAGAAAGGAATTCTGATACTTTCCTCTAATTACAACTTAACCATTGCACACACTAATTCTATCTTCACTGTGATAACAATACACTCTGGTAACCTGAAGTCTAGGGATGATGAGCATGAATCCTAATAAATCACACTTTTTTGTACTCTCTTGTTTTTGTTGTTAAGTGCCATTGAGTTGGATCCAAATCATAGCGACCCAACCCAAGTTACAACAGAGGGAAACATTACCCAATGCTTTACCATTCACATGGTCTCTTTTTGCATAAACCCATTATTGCAGTCACTGTGTCAATCCATCCAGTTGAGGATATTCCTCTTTTTTTTCACTGACCTATCACTCTCTTAAGCATGATATCCTTCTCCAGGGATTTGTCCCTCCTGACAACATGTCCAAAATACATTAGATGCAGTCTAGCCATCCTTGCTTCCAAAGAGCACATATAAATTGCTTGTTGTTGTTGTGGTTAGGTGCTTTCAAGTTGTGTCAGACTCATAGCCATCCTATGTACAACAGAATGAAGCACTCCCTGACAATGTGCCATGCCTGGCACTATGTCAATATTTCTCTGCTATTCACTCAGTTTTCAATGGCTGATTGTTTCAGGATTGCTTTGGGAGTGGATTGCCACATCCTTTACCCATTTTTATGGTGCTAGGTGTCAAATCTTAGGCCTCAGAGCACACAGAGCAGCACTCTACCAACTGAGCTAAACCCCCACCCAACTTGTTTCTAGCCAGTGGTTTATGAAAAAGTGATGGGATAGTCACTCCCTAAAATTAGGTTGTATACTGTTAAGATCACAGTTTAGCAACATAGAATGAAGTATTCCTACTGGCCTTTAGGAAGAAAACTACATTTTGTAAGAGGGCCATAAAGCCAGGAACTAAAAGGTGGCCAAGAAACTGAGAAAAAAAGAAACTGAGGAAAACCTTTGAAAATGGGACTACCAATCCTTCAACTACAAGAAATTTAATTGTACCAGCAACAGTGTAAACCTGAAAGAGGATAACAAATTTCAGAAAGAGCACAGCCAACTTAGCTGCTACCTTGCTGGCAGTCTTTTTAGACTATGAACAATGGATTCAACCAAGTCATACTCAGGTTTCTGACCTATGGATATTATAAAGTTATAGGTGTATTTGAACCAAAGACTCTAAGTTTTTAAAACTTGTTATATAGAAATTGGTAATAAACATGTACTCTGATAGGTATTCTTAAATTTCATAATCACTTCAAACTTACAAAATCAAAAATTGAGGCTTCTGTGTCATTCAATTGAAAAAACATTACCTCTCATGACTTGTAATTTCTGTTATTTCAACATATATAGCCAGTTATGCCATCTTCATGCAACAATAATAACAAAGACTAAGATTTCTAACACAATCTTCTATTATATTTCTTCTCTGAAAGGGATCATTAATATTTTTTGTTTTACCCTATAAAATACACAAACACGTGTATACACACACGCAAACAAAGAACAGGTATGAAAAGAAATATGGTGCATGTTTAAATTTTAAAAATATTTATAAGCCGGGCATAGTGTTGCATGCCTGTAATCCCAGCAACTTGGGAGGAGGAGGCAGGAGGATCACAAGTTGGAGACTAGAGGTAGTCTGTATAATTTAGGAGACCCTGTCTCAAAAAAGTAAAAAAAAAAAAAAATAGGATGAGGGTGCAGCTCAGTGATATCGCACTTGCAAAGCATGCAAGCATGAGGCCCTGAGTTCAACCTTCAGTACCACAAAAAAAAATTATTACAGTAAAAGATATGTTGCAATTAATCCCCTTCAAAATACTTCGCCTGTCTTCAAGCACACTTATCCCATTGTTGTTGCCATTTCTGAAGCAGTTTTGGAAAGTTTTCTTTTACATCTTTAGTATCATCCTCCACCACGACAACATTCTGTGCCACACATCACTTCTGGTATAACAATTTCTGTCAAAAGAAACACTGTGGTCTGTCTGTATCCACCTTATAGTCCAGATCTGGCACAATGTGACATCTGACTCTTCTCCAAAGTCAAACTGCTCAGGAAAGGCAGACTTCCTGTATCAGTTCAGGACATTTGGCAGGCATGACAGCACAACTAAAGACACTCATGAAAGTCAGTCATAAGACATAAAATCTGCTTCAAAAACTGGCAAGAATGATAGGACAAATTGTTTGAAACTCCCGGGAGTGTTTTGAGGGAAATTAATGGAACTATGTCTTTCACAGTCATAAATTTAGGGGTGGCTTCTTGGGGATTGAACACAAACTTTGAAAATGCTTTATAAATTCGCTGCACCTCCCTCACATTTTTAATTTTTTTATTTTTATTTTGAGACAGAATCTCAGAGTTACACAGGCTGCCACCAGCCTTGAACTCATGATCCTCCTGCCTCTGCCTGTGTGCTACCGCACTTACTTTATAGTAATATCTTTTTATCTAAACATTTATAGGCTCCTTTGATCACATTTTATAGACATACATCTATATTGTTGTTGTTGTTGTTAGGGGCCGTCGAGTCCATATCCAACTCATAGCGACCCTCATATGGTTTTCAATGGCTGACTGTTTCAGGATTGGCTTGGGAGTGGATTACCAGGTCCTTCCCCCGTTTTTGTGGTGCTGGGAATCGAACTCGGGACCTCAGAGACTGCAGCATAGCACTCTACCAACTGAGCTAAATCCTGTGTACTATATGTAAACATGGGCTGGGGTTTAGCTCAGTTTGTAGAGTGTTGCTCTGTGCTCTCTGATGCCCTAGGTTCCATCTCCAGCACCCTAAAAATGGGAAAAGGATGTGACAACCCACTCTAAAAGCAATCCTGAAACAATCAGTCATTGAAAATCATGTGAATGGCAGAGAAGCACTGACATAATGCCCGACATATCGCAGTGTCAGGGAGTGTTTCCTTCTGTTGTACATAGAGTCACTATGAGTCAGACCCAACTGGACGGCATCTAACACACACATGTATGTAAACGTGTGTGTGTGTGTGTGTGTGTGTGTGTGTGTGTATGGATACATGGATATATATGGATATACAGTATCATCTGGAAATGATATGGAAAATTATGCTCTGTCATACTTGGATAGTAGGCATGATAAATTGACAAACATTTTAAAGAGTAATGTGGCAATATATTTTAAAGTCTTAAAATTTTATCTATTACTTCCATATGTTACATAGTTCAGATCAAGTGCCTACTTCAATACCTCGGCCACCTTTCTAAAATAATATTTACTCCACAAGAAAACTCTGGTGTGTCCCCCAGACACTTATCTCCCTCACACACACACTCCTTTCAAATGTTCACCATTTAAATCCATGTTACCTCTGATCACCAGTTTGTTCAAGCTACACCGGTACATCTTTTAAAATCGAAGTGTGGAATTTCCATGCTTGCCACTTCTACTCTCCAATCACAGTGATCTTTTCATAAAATTGTTATCAATACTTATTAATAACTCATTGGTTTATTATGTAAAAAAATCCTTCTGTTACTCTCAATTACATGGGTTAGAAACACTACTTGCCCCAGTTCCAGTTTCGTACTGATGGGTCTTCGACATTTCTGAGAAAATGGGGAGAAATAGAATTGTAGTTCTGAGGGAACCTCAGATAATCACTTTACCTAGTCCTCATATATAATAAATGAGAAGCAATATTGATTATTTCAAAATGATATTGTAATTGATTTCTGATAACATTTATTTTTACTTTGCTTATAGGTTCTAGGTTGATGGATTCCTTTTCCTCTCAACACTTTATTTCCTTCCATTCTCTTCTTGCTTGTATGATTTTTGAGGAGAAATTGGATATAATTCTTACATTTGCTGCCATATAAGTAGCACATTTTTCTCTTTATTTTCTTTCAGGATTTTTTCCTTTATTTTTGATCATGTAGAGTTTGAAAATTTTGTGTTGTGTGTGTGTTTGTGGTTTTTGTTTTTTTGTCACTTACTCTGCTCATTGTGCTCTGATCTTTCTAGATCTTTTATTTAGTAGTTGATACTAATTTGAGAAACTGTGAGGCATTATTCTTTTAAATATTTTTGTTTCTTTCCCCATTCTCTCTTGAAGATTCCCATTAGACATATGTTATAGTTTCTGAGATTGTCCCATAGTCCTGGATATTTTGTCCTTATTTGTTCTTATTCTTATTTTTTGTCTTCAGTTTAGTTTTAACAGTTTCTATTGAGATACCCTTGTCTTCAGCTATAACACTGTGGCATCTAACCCCCTCAAATCTAGGAAGCTAAGCAGTGTCAGGCCTGGTTCCTGCTTGGATGGGAGTCCACCTGGGAATACCAGGAACTGTAAGCTTAGGAGAAGCACTCAGCAACTCACTCCAAAAAAAAAAAAAAAAAAAATCAATCCACCATTGAGAATTCTATGAATAACAGAAAAGCACTGACAATAGTGTTTCAACTGTTGTACACAGTTTCCCTATGAGTTGGACACAGACTCAATGACACCTAACAACAACAAGAATATTGAGATACCCTTAAGCTCAAAGATCCTTTCCTTAGCCACTCCCAGCCTAACAATAAGTCCATAATTTTTCTTATAGTTACAGTTATAGTTACAGAGGCAAGATGATTGCAGGTTCAAGGCCAGAGGGAGCCTGTGCAAATTTATTGAGATCTTGTCTCAAAAATAAAAAATAAAAAAAGTGTCTAAGGTGCAGCTCAGTGGTAGAGCACTTGAGTATCATGTTTAGGGCCCTGAATTTAAGCCCTCCACTACACAAAATGAAACAAAACAAAACAAAAAACAATCATAGAACTAAATAAGCAATAGTTAGAAACATAATATTCTACAGATACAAAATAGAAATAGAAAAGGGAGTTCATAAGGTTACCGCTGCTGTTAGGTGTCCCCCCCCATTCGAGTCCTACTCATAGCAGCCCTCAGGGTTTTCAATGCCTGACTGTTTCCGGGATTGCTTTGGAAGTGGATTGCCTTACATCCTTCTCTCATTTTTATGGTGCTGGGGATGAAACTGGATCCTCAGAGAGTGGGGAGTGGCATTCTACCAACTGAGCTAAACCCCACCTAGTTCATACTCTAGAATGTATGAAAAGATCAGAGGTGATCTGATGTGCCCATGAAGATAGACTCTCCTGTACAGGGTCTTTGTCTTATAAAAATGCTACTGTAATGAGAAAAGGAAGACTGGGATAAGTTTTCCATCTTATTCAGTTTTTTTTTTTTTTTTGATTGTATGAATTTTTCCTTTCTGTTTGAGGATCCAATTCTGCTGTTTATTGCATTAACTGCTTAATTTATCTAACCTATTTATTAAGATAACTAATCATACTACATAGACTATCTTTCAACCTTGGTCTTCTACATTTGGTATCATTAATTTATACTAATTAAGCTCTTTGCTGCTGCTGCTGCTATGAGCAGCATGAAACCACTTATTACCCACATTTGTTTCTAGGTAATAAGAATGCTACTTTACCATGGGAAGGCATGCATTCATGAAGGGAGGGCAACAACTGCTGTGCCACAGAAAAAATGAACTAAGAAACATTGAGTTCTTACCAGCAAATTGTTGCTTTTTCTCAAACCATAAATAGTAGGTAGAACTTTAATTGCAAATACATCATAGTGAATTATATTCATACACTTAATTATTGTAACACATTGAGAATATAAGAAGCCCAACCTTTGTAGAAAGCTGTAGCAATGATCATTTCTTTCTCATGCTCACAGCTTTCCTTATAAGAATTGAATCTAGATAATTGCTTTGAAATTTACCTAATATTAAACAAAGATTTTAATTGATGAACATAATGTAAAGTATTTTTCTCTTTTCTAGTCTAATTTGTCCTATATTTCATCAAAATATATTTAGGTTTTGCATCTGTTGAGTTATAGGAATATTATTATGTATTTAATAAGTAATAATATTTATTATTTTTGCATCTAGTGAGTATATGTTTAATAAATAATACTATAGTCTTATAATGCAACTACTTTTTCAAAACCACATTTGGGGAATATTAATGGAAGTGATAAATGAGAAAACCAAAAGGATATGATATGTAAAGCTAATCCAACTGGGAACTGTACCCTTATGCAAATTACATTAAGTTGTCCACATCATTCAAAATTATTTTATTGAGGTTAAATCAAAGCAATATGTACCATGGTAATAAAAGCTCATATATTATTATATTTGAAAAGTGCTTTAAAATATCATCCTTAATTATTTCAGCTTTCTATGATACTACCTACTTTTACAAATGAAGAAATTGAAACTAGGTCTTTAATTAAACTTGACTGAAGTTACACAATTAGTTAGTACCTGAGCATAGTGTGACCTATGTCTGCCTGACTTGAGAGTAGGTGTTCTTTTAATGGCAACACAACTGATCTTTCAAATACTAGCATTGGATAAGAAGAAGCAGAAACACTAGAGGGTGTGGAAACTTCTAATGGCTGAAAAATTTCTGAAGAAGGGAAAAAATCATACTATATTTTGTCACATTGATGACAAGAGGGCTTCTGAAACACTTAGGAAAAACGTTACAATATTTTGTTGAATTTCTTTTAAAATATACATACATTATTCCCCTCATTCAGAGTAATCTCCTTTCACAAGTTCTGTAGTTCCACATATTTTGCAAAAACCTCCAGAATTTCAGGCATGAAGTTTATGATGTGGTAGGGAAAACACTATTTCAAGGGTACAGGTGAAAATTTTTATTTTTTGGTCACTATAACATGTTGTTCTATGTATAAACTGTATGTAGGCTTTAGTACATGCTGTTTGAAATTCCATCATCCCCGGTCAGAGACCTTCAGCTAACAAAGGCCAACAAGACTTACCATGCATCAGAACAGTTTGGGCAGTCATTTTTGTTTATCTATAATCCATAATAAATTGGAAATTTCTAAAGAGTGGAGATTATTTCTCTAGAGCCAAACATTATCCCTAGCATTGTCTTAAGCATAGCAGGCATATGAAAGGCTATTGAACAAATAATATTAACTAATTAACTTTTGACCAAAAATGAACATCTATATATTTATTTGCTATTGATTTTAAATTAGTCATAAATATATTGTTAAGAGACCACATAAAAAAACTAAATGAGAATTTTTATAATTCTGTGAGTAGGAATACAAAAAATCATTAATTATCAGAAAAATAAAGTACTCATTTTCACCTAAACCATGAAAATGTCAACAAAGTCAAGTTTGGGTCTACTATATATTTGTAGTTATTAGGTGTCATTGAGTTAGGTCTGACTCATAGCAACTCCATGTACAACAGATGAAGCACTCCCTGACACTGTGCCATGCCGGTATCAGTGCTTGTCTGCTATTCATATGTTTTCAATGACTGATTGTTTCTTGGGAGTGGGCTGCCAGGTCCTTTTCCCAAGCTTACAGCACCTGGTGTTCCCATCCAAACACTAACCAGGCCTGACCATGCTTAGCTTCTGAGATCTGATGGGATTGGATGCCAGGGTGTTATGGCTACAGGCTACTATATATTTAGAATAATCTAGTTCCCTAGATTCTAGAGCAACCAAAAAATAAATTATTGTAATAAACTTGACTGATTGATATACAAAAAGAAATAACCTCTCCAAATTATGTTGTTTAAAAATCCTCAAGTCAGTTGAGAATATAATATATATATATATATATATATATATATATATATATATACACACATATATAATGTTAATGTCTGCAAATATCCTCACAAATTCATAGAGACTGTATGTATGTAAAGTACATTGTTGTGCATATTTTGGGTTAGCATTTCTTATTCTTTCAGTGTTGGCTACCACAGAGAACTTTTTTAACATTTATTTTCTTAATTGATCTGTTTCCATCTTCACCATCAAAAAATTATAAAAATATAACTGCTTAAAGAACTACATATGAATAAGAAATTTCTTTGGAAAATAAGTTTTTGATCTCAGAGAACATCTAAGTAATGCAATTTATGTTACTGGTTCAATAATTAAAAAAAAATAAGACTAAAATCCTACTTTCCCCCGTTCTCTTTGTGTTTTTACATAAACTTGCTTGTATTGATCTTCTCTCTTAACATTTCTATATTCCTATGATTCAATTGATTCCACCCTCTTTTTCCAATAATTTTTACTAATGCAAGATGAGACTGTCTGTAGCTAATGGATAAAAGATAAAGATTAAGATGCCGGGAAGGGAACAGCAGATATTGCTATGAGGAAAAGGAAGAGTACAAGTCAGATCCTCATTTCTATGGAAATGAAGTGTTGGAAGTTTTTTTTCCTGCTGTTTCAGGATGGATGTTGGACCCATAGTAGTAATGCGGTAAAGGTCTGTTAAGAGACTCCGGGATTTTGGCTGGTGCCTCTTTTATGCTTAGCCGCACAGCTGGTGCAGGTGCAGTTTCAGCCATAATAACTAATAACGTTCCCGGTGGAAACATTCAACTGTGGTAAAACAGACAGAAATCTATTATAAATGTGAGTGCAATGTCAATGTTTACAGAAGGAGGTCAAATAACAGAATTCTATTTGGTAAATGTCAGTACTGCATGAGTAGAAAGTGTTCACAATATTTGCATTCTTATTAGAATGATACATGTAAAACCTATAAATATTTCATAGATTTTTTTAACTTATATTTTCCTTCCTTACCAGACATTATTCTTCTTGCCATTTCTCTGCATCTCAAAGTTCACTCTGTTGCTTATGTACTTTCCAGCACTTGTGGTTATATGGTGAACCACTGGACTAGTGTAATGTTCAGATCAACACTGACTTATTGTGACATAGTACACATTTACATGCAGATGTAAACGTTAGAACTGAAAACTTCTTCCAATGTGAATCCACCCAAAGGCATCAGCAAATCTTTACTCATTCACCTTAAATCAACCACTTAAGTCTTGCATTGACTCATCATTTTCCAAGGCCTATAGCACAGTGAAATGCATCAAATTAAACACTTGTAATCTAAATTTTTTAACATACTACCATTTGATACATAGTGAGAAATACAAAATGAACATTTAGAAATGTGTATCTTAAAAATATATTTATAACAGTTGTGGTGGCACATACCTGTAATCCCAGCCCTCTAGAGGCTGAGCAGAAAGATCCCTGTGAGTTTGAAGCCATACTGGGCTATACATAGTGAGTCTCAGTCCAGCCTCAACAACAGAGTGACTCTGTCTCAAAAAATAAAAATAAAAACAAGCAAAAAGGAAAAATATATATTTGAGTGGTTTATCTTTGGGGGAAGTATTGATCATTTAAAATCAGAATGTGAAAGAATATGAAATACTATGCTATTAGTATCTTTTGGTAATAAATTTCAATTTTTTTTTGTAAAAAGAAGTAAGGAATGTCCTTTTATAGATTAGAGAAGTGGAGTCAATCCTTCACTGGATTCTGCATGATGTCCATGCTCCTTACATAAACATAAAATAGCATTTGACTTGCGGTAGAGGAAGACATCAGAATATCTTTAGTTCCAAAGATATTAGGTTACAATAAAAAGCATAATTCTAGTAACAAGTTGTCTGAAAGACTATTGAATTAAAGAAAACAAATTCTGATTCCAGATGTGCTAGACTATTCTGAATAACATATTGCAGCTTTCACTAAAGGACACTTTTATACAAATATTTTGCAAGCACAATTTTCCATTCTGTGGTTGTAAGAAGACTTCATTGATCAACAAGTATGATTTTATATAGATTTTCTTGTGAATCTTGATGAAAATTATTAACGCTACTGCCTCTGTTTCTAGACATTTCCTACAATTTAAGAAATGACCCTTCAAGGTTGCTATTTTGTAGCCTAGAGGAATTCTAAAGGTACCTGATTATGTTTGGTAATTGAAATGTAGCACAGATGATTATGAAAATGTGCAGTGAGATGATAGAGACACCAAAGCCTGTGAAATAACTGTGGTAATAGTTTCAAGGCATACTTTCAAATACTAAAAACAAACATTGATCCAGGGCAACCTGCTAGGATTTGAATCAACATGATGCAAGATCAATAACCTGAGATTTACAGAAAGACTATGTGATAGTCTGGCTCTCAAGTGTCCCTCAAAGGCCAATGAATCAAAGGTGTGTTTCCCAGTATGATGCTTTTGGGAGGTGGTGGAACCTTTCAGAAGTGGGGCCTAGTGGAAGCCCTTCAGATCATGGGGGGTGTGGCCTCAGGGAGGACTGTAAGGCCCCAGTCTCTTCGTTTGTCTTTGGCTTCCCAATCATGAGAGAAGCAGTGCAAATGTGAGATGCTGCCTTGTCACAGACCCAGAAGCAGTGGAGCCAATGGATTATGGACCAGAACCTCTAAAACTATCAGTCAAAATAAATCTTTTCCCTTTATAGGTCAATTATCTCAGGTATTGATCATGGTGGTAGGAGGCTAACACAAACCACACACACACACACACACACACACACGCACACAAAAGACCCTAGCAAAATATCTCTGCATGGATACAAAGACAGAATGTTAGTCATATACAAGATCTGATTTGAAAACATTGGAAAGGGACTCTTAAAACCACACACACACACACACACACACACACACACACACACACACAACCACACACACAAAAGCCACATTTTTTTTTCTTTTTGCAGTTATAGTTGGCTGAATCCAGGGCCTTGAGCATACTTTTTGCACATGCCCTACCACAGAGCTGTGCCTCTAGCCCCTGCTTCATTTTCTTTTTTAATCTTGAGACAGAGTCTCACTAAGTTATGCAAGCTACTTCTGCCCTTGAACCTAAGATCCTCCTGCCTCTACCTTTCAAGTTGGTGGGATGACAGGTGTGCACCACCACACCTATAAAAAACCACATACATTTCTAAAGATGTGAAACATTACCTAAAATTACCCTATTGGATGCATACTATATTTTCCCATCTTACAATGGGTTTTCTTTCAATGTGTAATATTTCTTTCAAGTATTTAAAAAATGCTAGATAAATGGTACACACTGACTATATGATATATCCTGATTTCAGAAGCATTAAAATATCAAAATAATCACAGTATGGAGGAAAAGTAGTACTTATTAAAGGTTAAAAGGTTAATTCCAAATGTTCCTCAGAAATTCATGCACTAGGTTATAGCCAGTCATAGCTGGAGTAGATGCTGAAATGAGATGTTCCAATTTCAGGATTAAGATACTCATTACTCTAGTCATTGAGAGAATTGGTAGCCATTACCTCTCAGGTTAGTCTCTGGTGGCTCCTTCTGCCCAATTCTACTTCATGCACAGGCTTTCTTGAGATATTCTCCTAATTTTAGTCTCAGAATCAGGTGATCAATGTCATCAGCACATTGTAAATAATGAGTGACAGTCTGTATAAGATCAGTTTAAATGTTAGTGAAAGACCTGAACAAAGAAGTAAAATTTTTCAGCTGTGATAGATAACTGAAATAAATATAGATTCAAATTGAGACTACTTATGTAGTTTGAACTAGAGATGTTAACAAGTGGGGAAATGCAATTTAATATTTAACTGCAATTATTCCTTTAAAGCAGAAAACTCAAAATATTAGTTACATAGGATAGTAACTTCATTGAAAGCTACCAATATATGTTGTTGTTAGGTGCCTTTAAGTCAGGTCTGGTTCTTAGCTACCTTCATAGAGTTTTCAATGGCTGATTGTTTCAGGAGTGGACTGCCATATCCTTATTCCAGTTTTGTGGTTCTGAAGATCAAACCTGGGTCCTCAGAAACTGCACAGAAGCACTGTACTAACTGAGCTAACTCCCAGCTCATAATCTATATGTAAATGTGACTTATATGCCTGAATGAATAAATGAGAATTCTTCAAATTTTTCATTCAGGATTTTTCATTCAGGTTCATTGTTTCTGATCTCTGGAATGCTAACATCTTCTAAATCCAGATCTTCTTTGTCTTTACAAGAAAATAAAATTAAAGCATGTAAATTGGAAAAAGGATAACCTTTTCAATAAATGGTGCTGGGAAACATGGACATTCACTTGCAGAAAAATGAAAACCAACCCACAGCTCTCAATATGCATGAGTGTTAACTCAAAATGGATAAAAAACCTCAACATAAAACCAGATGTTTTAAAATTAATGGAAGATAGGATAGGCAATACGCTCCAACATATAGGCATAGGAATGTATTTCCTTAATAGGACTGCAATTGCTCAAGAAATTGCAACAAGAATAGATAAATGGGATTATATGAAATTAAAAAGCTTATGTACAGCAAAGGAAACAACAGAGTCAAGGATATCCCCACTGAATGTGAAAAAAATCTTCACATCCTATACATTGGACAGAGGTCTAATTACCAGAATTTATAATGAACTCAAGAAAAAATACCCAAGAAAACAAATAACCCAACACACAAATGGGCAAAGGAACTGAACAGATAGTTTTCAAATGAAGAGGCCCATAAAGCCATGAAGTACATGAAAAACTGCTCAATATTCCTAGCCCTCAGGGAAATGAAACTTAAAACAATTCTTAGATTCCACCTTACTCCAGAAAGAATGGCCAAGGTCAATAAAACAAATAACAACAAATGCTGGTGAGGTTGCCCAGAAAAGGGAACACTTACACTGCTGGTGGAGCTGTAAATTGGTCCAACCACTGTGGAAATCAATATGGAGTTATCTTAAAAAGCTAGAAATAGATCTACCATATGACCCACCTATAACACCATTGGGAATTTACCCAAAGGGAGATGTGTCATCATACAGAAACAGCTGCATCTCCATATTCAATGCAACACTTTTCACAATAGCAAGGATATGGAACCAACCAAGGTGCCCATTAACAGAAGAATAGATAAAAAAATCTATGATACATACACACAATGGAATATTACTCAGCAATCAAAAATGAAATAATGCCATTTGCAGCAAAATGGATAGAGTTGGAGAAAATTATTTTAAGTGAATGAACACAAGCTCAGACAGAGAAACACCACATGTTTTCACTTATATGTGGGAGCTGAATCAAAATTATAAGAAGGAAAAAATCCTATGGGGCGGTCAGAATATAATAAAAAAAATAAAATAGTCTACCTAGAGGAAAATTTGGGGAATGCAAAAGAAGGAGGAAGGGATCTAGCAAAAGGAGGAAATCCTGGGAGAGGACAGTGGGAAGAGGAGGAACAAGGAGAAGTGAGGAATGAGGGAGGGGGTAACCTCAGGGGGAACAGCCCAACTTTAATAGTCCTGGAAATAAGTATAATAACACCAATAATACCAAAGAATGGTAATAATACAGATGGGCTAGAAAATTCATATAATAGTACTGAAAAGTGTAAAAAGATAGTTCACTACAGAAAAAGTTTTGATCTTAAACATAATTGGGATCCAAGGATATATAGAAAAATATTACTGAGTTGGGTGAGGTGGTACACGCCTATAATCCCAGGGGCTTGGGAGGCAGAGGCAGGAGGATCATAAGTTTGAAACCAGAGGTGGTCTGTGTAACTTAGCGAGACCCTGTCTCAAAAAAGTAAAAATTGGTCTGAGGGTGCAGCTCAGTGGCCCAGCACTTGTAGAGCATGTAAGTGCGAGGTCCTGGGTTCAACTCCGAGTACTGAAAAAAAAAATTACCACAAAAAAGAGGAACAAATGAAAGAGAGGCCTTTGGTGGGGAGGTGGGACAGGGGGAGGAAGTACACAAGAGGGTAGGTAAGGGGGAACTTATCTGTGTAATGAACAACAAAATGCATATATGGAAATGTCACAATGAAATGCATGTCAGAATGAATCACATTAAGCTGGACATTAAAAATTTCCAGCAAAAATTTTAACCAAAAGTTTTAATAATGTCTGGATTGTTCATACTAAGATGAAATTTAGCAGAATGCTATGTTTATGGATATAGTATTTCTAGCCAAACTTTTAATTTGACAACAGGAAGAAGGGTATGTAAAAGACAATGTTATTATTGTTGTTGTTGTTAGGTGCCCTTCGAGTTGGTATCTGACTCATAATGGCCTCACGGCCACTATGGTCATGCTACTCTGCTATTCATAGGGTTTTCAATGGCTAACTGATTTTGGGGATTGGGTTGCCACATCCTTCTCCCAAACCTACACCACCTGGTGTTCCTAAGTGGTGTCCCATCCAAGTACTAATCAGGCCTGTCCCTGCTTAGCTTCAGAGATCTGAGAGGGTCAGACACCATGGTCATACAGCTACAGGCATAAAGGACAATGGATAGTACTAAATCATTTCTTTAAAACAAAACAAAATCCTGGCAAAATGGTTGTACTATTGAGGATTTCTTTCTTTTTTTTTTTCTTTTTTTTTTTTCTATTTTTTTTTCAAATTTTCATTGCTCCAATGCACATTTTTGGCTGTATTTGGTCACACATTACCTAAAATGTAGACATGTTGTTGTTGTTAGGTGCTGTCTAGTTGGTATCCAACTCATAGCGACCCTGTGTACAACAGGCAAAATACTATTGTCAGTGCTTCTCTGCTATTCATAGTGTTTTCAATGGGGGGTTGATTTTTGGGAGTGGGTTGCTGGGTCAGTCTCCCAAGCCTATAGTATGTGGTATTCCCAGGCAGTCTCCCACCAAAGTACTAACCAGGCCCGAACCTTTTTAGCTTCTGAGATCTGATGGGATCAGGTGCCACAGGGCTATGGCTGCAGGCAAAATGTAGACATAAGAAATAATAATTCAGGCACCCAACTATATCAGCATTTATTATTATGCAGTGACATTTTTGTAGTTGTATTTTCACATTTATGCAAGATGCTTTATTTTAACACATACTTTGCTATGGAAATATAAGAATTTGTCAATGTAAAAATTATTCAATGTGAAAAATACAGGCTTCTTTCATTGGAATTATTCACAGGTAGGAAAAGTCCTGACGGCTCAGTGTCATACAGTTTCACCTCTAGAACTATGGTGAACTTAGCAAACCTTTTCCACTCCCCCCACTCCATCATCACATCAACTCTAAGCAGTTTCTTTTCATTAAACTCCTGTTCTTATATATAATTTTGGATCATTACTCATCACAAAAGTTGACATATTCTACATGTCTATCTTCAAAAATATGTAGTACACGTATATATGATGATAAATATCTATCTTTAAGGTATGGTAAAAGTATGGTGAATGTTTAAATTTTAAAAATATTTAACAGTAAACGACACACTGTCATTAATCCTTCTCAAAATACTGCCCCAGGCTTTGAGCACATAGATCCCATTTTTTATTCCATATTCTGAAGCAATTCTGGAAATCTTCTTTCATTAGTGTCTTTAGTTTCATCCTCCATGATGACAATGCTACATGTCACACATAAGTTCTTATACAGCAATTTCTGTCAGATAAAAACATTACAGGGTATTCTCATCCACGTTATTCACAAGATCTGGCACCATACGACTTCTAGCTCTTCCTCAATAACAGAAGGACCATGAAAGGTAAACGTTTTGGATTGATTCATGACATTTAGGCTGCCACTACAGCACAACTAAAGACAAGAAAGATGACTTCCAGAACTGCTTCAGAAAGTGGCAAGAGTGAAAGAAATAAGGGTGTTTGAGGGGGATTAACAGTAATGCATCTTTTATTGTAGTACATGTATTTTTAAATTTAAACATTCATCATATTATCATACCCCATAAGTTAAATAACCCATGCTGTTCATTCTCATGAGCTTGGTATAGTATAGTAGTAACAAGAAAAAAACAGTAAAATCTGGAGCACTATCTGTAGTGGTACTGGAGACAAAATATCCCATTCCATTAACTTCTGTGATTTTATATTTTCATCTAAAACTCTAGTGAGTTTTAATTTCTATAAATAATTCTAAGGCTGATTGAAAGAAGTGAAAGCTCAGAGGAGAAAAATTAAAATGTTATTGAAGGAGGAGGGGTTAAGAAGTGGATTGATGAATAATAAAATATTACTGAAGGATTCCTCAACTTTGAAAAATAGGGCTAAGAGAGTAGAAGCACATAAATTTATAACTAGGTAGCATGTAAGAAGAATCATGAAATACTAGAATGAAAATGTGAGTATTCATACATCAATGACAGTACCTAATTTACAACTTATATATGACATAATATTACAGTTATAATTTATGCATAGGAAATTATAAATGGTCTTTTCTTTAAACAGTAGAGCTACAAGATTTTGAACAAGGGCATTTTAGGTAAGTTTAAGCAAACATAAAAATAAAATGAAACGATTACTAAAACTTACATATAAGAAAAAAAGTGGGCTGGGGGTGCAGCTCAGTGGTCCAGCACTTGCAAAGCATGCAAGCGCAAGGCCCTGGGTTTAAACCCCAGTACTGAAAAAAATCAAAACAAACAAACAAACAAAAACATACAAGTGCTCTTTACATTTGTCAAGTGTCTTAATAAAAATCAAGCTGTCTTTAAATATATCCATGAAAATATATAACAAAACAATAATTGGGGTATTACACAATTATTTGGTCCATTTTAACAATGATGAGGTCTCTAATAATTGAAGAGCCTGCAGCTGTGTTATTGTCACATCTAATCCCATCTGATCCCATTGGATCGCAGAAGCTAAGCAAGGTCAAGCCTGCTTAGTACTTGGATGGGAGATCGCCTGGGAACACCAGTTGCTGTAGGCTTGGGAGACTGACCCAGCAACCCACTCCCAAAAATCAATCCACCATTGAAAACCCTATGAATAGCAGAGATCCACTAACAATAGTGTTTCACCTGTTGTATGTAGGTTTCGCCTGTTGTGTGTAGGTCACTATGAGTCGGGCACTGACTGGAGGGCACCTAACAACAACAATATTTGAGGAATGACTTATAAGAATATTATAGCCTGTGCAAGATAAGAGAAGAAAATAATAGAGTAGGTAAAATTTGTCTTCAATAACTTTTTTCTTATATAAACTTTGTTTTTGGACTCAATATTCTCGATGTCTTTCCACTGGATTTCAAAGTCCTTTTATTTTCCCATTGGATTTCAATTTTCTTTTACTTTCTTTCCCCCAATTTCACGTTGAATGGAAAACCAGCTTTATATCAGCTTAATCAAAGAATAGTAATTTTCTCACAAGTGGTATGTTGATGCAACAGAGCTCCTAACTGTAAGTCCATGATTATCAACAGGGGCATAGACACTTTCAGTCTTTGGACCAAGCCACCACTGGAACACAATGTTTGTTCTCAGGACTTACAATTTTTGGTTTCAACATTTCTGCTTCCCCTTCAAGTCCTTGTGCTGGGCTTCCCTTAGGGGGAAAAAAAAGGAAGAGTAAAACACAAAACATACATACCACCTAGATTGTATTTCTTTAAAAACTTGTTAGGTAGGTTGGGAGCAATGGCTCAAATCTGTAATCCCAGTGACTGGGGAGGCAGAGGCAGGAGGATTGCAATTTGGGGCCAGAGGCAGCCTGTATAGTTAGTGAAACCCCGTCTCATGATAAAAAAATTTAAAAATGGGCTGGGGGTGCAGCCCAGTGGTAGAGTACTTGCAAAGTATGTGTAAAGTTCTGTGTTCAACTCCCAAGTACCACAAAACCAACAACAACCACAAAAACAAAACAAAACAAAAACTGTGTCTCTCTCCCCTATATAACACTATGGGACACTGAGAAATATAGTATTTTTTTCTGATGAGCACTTGCTGCATTTCCTCTTTTTTAATAAAATGGAAATATTCTGACTTAGAAAGAAGAATAAGCAACCAGAATGACTATCATTGCAGGATTTGGTAAAATTAATTGAATAGTTTCACTTACTTTTAATGTTAATCTGGATTTACGTTTTTCGACAGCTTTAAGGGTTAGAAAGCCAAAGTAGATTGTGTTAACAATTATGAATTATTTACTACAAGTTAGGCCATGTAAAGCACTGCACAAATAACAATGAAATAGCATTGTTATTTTTGTGCTATTTTTGAGTTGGACACACATCAATGGCACCTAACAACAACAACAACAACAACAACAACAACAACAACAACAGTGGGCCAGACACTATTCTAAATGCTTTTCATCCTTTTTCATTGAGTCTTTTCTTTCTTTTTGCAGCACTGGGGGGCTGAACCCAGGGCCACACATACTTTGCAAGCATTCTACCACTGAGCTGCATCCCTATCCCTCTTTTTTTACTATTTATCTTGAGACAGGGTCTTGCTAAATTATACAGGTAGTCTCTGTGCTCATATTTTGGATCCTTCTGCCTCAGCCTCCTGTGTTAATTGGTATTACAGGCATGGGTCACCACCCCTAACTCTTTTATTGGAATTTTTAATGCACAAAGCAAAACATGGTATAGATATTATTATTCACAATATGCAGATAAAGTCTCCATGGCATAAAAAAATCAATGCATATTTTTTCCCACATTCTGATATTTAAGAAAAAGTAGAGAAGAGATTAAAGCCCATTCAACCTGGCTATAGAACTGTGGTTCTTTGTTTTCTATTCCTTTAGATGCAGATACTTAGAGCATGATTTTCATAAAAATCACTGAAAGAACAGTAACCTTTAGATTTATTCTTTGATCTATGCAGTTGTTGCTTATATAAAGAATCTTAGGAAAATATTTATTTGACATGGACAAAAGCAAAAATAAAGCCACAGTTCCTGAAATAGTAGGATATAAAATATACACTTCAGGGCTCAGAATTTGGATAAACAGAATTTGATCAAGAAATTATTGAAATATACTATTGAAGGAAATATGGTAATAGGAACATAATGTATTCTTACAAACTACATCACCCAATATCTACTATTTGACTTATTTTGTACTTAATTCAACCATGTTCAGGCCCTTTCTCCAAATCAGATCAGAGTCTCTTTAGCTTTTAAAGTTAGTATCAAAAAGTTACTAACAAAGTTGCTAACTTAAAATTAGTAACTAAAAACTGAAAAAATATTAATAATAGGTAGAACACATGGCAATTTTTAAAAAAATTTCCTTACAATGTTTTAACAAAGGATGTAATTGCAGGAATTTTATGCATAAAATGTAATAATATAATTACTAGAAAAATGGAACAATTATAAAAAGATTGTAAGTATCCTATTTAAAGATGTCAAAATAGACTAGAAGAAATAAATATTAAATGAACCAAAAATCCAGAAATAAAAGGATTACTTTGTGAAAACTGATGTCAAGACATGTTTTTCCTGGAAGTATTTACTGGTTTTGGTGTTATGCAGGTGATTGTCAATTTAGGCCTAAAACTAGCACTTAGATGCTTTTTGAAAATCAATGAAGCTGGGCACTGTGTCCAATACCTATAATCCCAATGACTTGGGAGGCTGACACAAGAGCATCAAGAGTTCAAGGCCAGTAAGAGGCTGCTTGAGCAACTTAGGGAGAATTTTTCTCAAGGTAAAAGAAACCCCAAATGGTCTGGGGGTACAGCTCAGTGGTAGATCACTTAACTAGCATGTGTGAAGCCCTGGCTTCAACCCTCATGCACTGTGAAAAAAATATTTTCTTCTTATTGATCTTAGGAAATAATGAATAGCTACGATAGAAGCATATTTTAAACTCTGGAGGTCCCAACATCCAGATGTTCATCAGATTTGAAATTATGTGGGATAGTTGCTTAGATGTGAGGCTGGAGAGATGGGCTGGAAATTAAACATACAATGGTCAGAGTAAGGTGTCCCATAGTCTTTCATTTCTGCAGAGACAGAGACCCAGTAGGTTTTCTTTTTTTTTATTAGAAATTTTTAATGTACATCATAATGTGATTCATTTTGACATGGTTTTCATTGTGACAATTTTCATATATGCAATTTGATAAGCATCATTCATATAGGTTACCCCTTACCCTCCTCTATGTTTCCCCCCTCCCCCATTCCCATCTAAGTTTCCCATCCAAGTCTTCTCTATCTTTTACTTAGTAGTATTTTTCTATATGTCCTTGGCTTCCAGTTCTGCTTAAGATAGAAACTTTTCCTGTAGTGGTCTTTGTTTCCATCTTGTTAGAACAATTACATGCAATTTCTAGTCCATTTATATTGACCTCATTCTTATCTTTCCTACCCCCCTTTTAATGTGATCTGACCTTTGAGTAGGATTTTTCCTTCTTGTAATTTTGAGTCAGCTCTCTCAGATGAGTGAGAACATGTGTTGTTTCTCTTTCTGAGCTTGTGTTCGTTCACTTAAAATAATTTTCTCTAATTCCATCCATTTTGCTGCGAATGACCCTATTTCATTTTTCTTGATTGCTGAATAGTATTCCATTGTGTATATATACCATAGTTTTTTTATC